>JAXBDA010000977.1:0-65073 GCA_036023075.1 Gaultheria prostrata
TATATATATGTAAAGAAAGAAAGTTGTCTGTCATATAACATGAATAACGAGTACAATTCAGTACAAGGGTCTTAGGGAGAAGAAAATCATCTCCAGGTAAAGGACATTTATGTAGCCATCTTTAAGGAAATGCTAATGAGTAAAATAAGAAAAGAATAAGCTTCGTGTTATAGATCCCACAACAGATACCAAAAAAATTAAGGTGCATTATTAAATTTTATTACCTAATTAAGGGGCTTTCATATGAAAGTGGAATGTTGCTACTATCAAGGACTGTAACATTGATGATTTGAGTTGATGCGTGATAAAATCCTCAATAGCCTAATAGGAACTTTAGCATTTTTATGTAGTTAGTAATTGACAATACTATCAACATGGAGAACTTCATTTACTCTATTGAAAAATTGTCAGCTATATATAAAGAAATGTCGACGAATTGAGTTATGTATCCTCCATAATTTTATTCCTCTTATGAATTAAATTAGGATATGTATCTCATATCACTACAACAAAAAACACTTTTCATAGCGGAAATAAATAGATAACGTTTTTAAGAATGTTAAGACAGCCCCTGTTATAAAAAGTCTTGGTCTTTTATCACATTTTCTACATGTTATAACTTGGAGAGATTTTATCACATTTAAAAAATGTTATACCTTAGAGATCTTTTATCACATTTTTTACATGCTATAAGTGGGAGACATTTAATAACATTGATAGAATGTTATCAAAGAAAGATATTTTATAGCATTGTTCAGTTGTTATAAACGGGGGATATTGTATAGCATTAATTAAATGCAATCAATGAGAAACCTTTGATAACACTCACAAACTGTTATGCATAAACAATCTTTTATAGCGTACAGAAATTGCTATGTTTAAGAAATTTATTGCAATAGTCAATAAACGCCATATATGATGATTCCTTTTTTTTTTAATCACTAATTTTGATGATCATACCACTCATTCCACCAGAAAAGAAACACAAAAATCAATAATCAAGCCGAATTGTCAAAAAGAAATATCTTCTATTAACAAATCTTTCCATACAAAATAAGTCTTCGTCTAGTCGAAATAGAAGGCAGTAGCTAGTTACATGATAACATTGACAAAGAGATCATAGGCACTCAAATATCTCAAAATAAAGTTGCCCAGCTACATATGTTGATACAAAAATGTGCTCGTTTGATGCAAAAGCTTCAATTGAGTTCTAACCAATACTAGCTAGCAAGATCATAATCTCCATCTTGCTAAAAAAAGTGATGAAATATCGATCTTCTCTGCAATCAATTGACCTACATACAATGTTGAAAAAAGAAATTAGCAGCAGCAAGGTAAAGAATAACCCTTACGACAATCATTCCACTAAGCCCCAAACATGGTTGGCAAGAAGATATTGTAGGATAAGTTCGAACTCATACCTGTTGTTGAACTTAAATAAAGACATACATGTATGTTATTGTTTCTAGAAGGAACTAAAACTAGGATAATCCATGATGTTGTCTGAAGGTTTCTAACCAAAAGAGTTCGAAAAAGAAACAAGATTGTTGACCTAGTACATGAATTCTGAAAACAAGGAATTCATGGTTTGTAAGATTTAGGATAATAGAAAGCAACATCTAATACATTAAAGTTACATGGGTTAACCGTGCACTCTTCTTGCATGAGTGCATCCCATGAGTTGTTTCATTTCAAGAGCACATTTTCTTACCGTAGCTAATCATGACCGCCAGTCCATCCACTCCTACCACAATGAAAGTCCAATCTTGTATCTGGACCCTTTTTAATTGAGCACTTCACCAGATTTTGGTTCATTTGATTTTTGTCTTTTGCCTTCACATCTCCTTTACAACTTTGCCATAAGGTATTACCACCCCAGACTTGACATTCCTTTTATCCCATTCCCATACGACGCCAGCATCAAACAGAATCAGCAGTAACATTAAGAGTAGCAGCACTAGTAGTTCTACTACTGCTAAACCATAGAAAAGACGCATTAAAGTTTGGTTTGTAGGATTCGAAAACAACACATAACAGCCTTATGAGTAGGGAAAATGGCAGTCAGTAACATTAAGAGGAGTAGCACTAGCAGTTCTACTACTGCTAAACCATAGAAAAGATGCCTTAAAGTTTGGTTTGTAGGATTCAAAAACAGCACATAACAACCTTATGAGTAGGGAAAATTGCAGTAGCAACTTCCAAAAACGTATACATAAGTATAAAAAAATAGCATGTTCAACAGAATCAATAGCAATGACAGAAAAATCTTTTGGGCAAAATGCACTTGACCTATAGTTTGGCCGAGTTGTAGATGACCTCCCTTACATTTAAAAATGACCAAATGACCTCCGTACGGTTTTGGACTAAACTGCTACCGTTAGGTTTTCCATCTAAACTAACGGAAAGTGTAATACACGCGCCTATTATGCGACTATGATTGAGAAAAAAACTAAATAAGGACAAAACCAACACTATCATCTTTTCCACCACTATCCTCCCATCATTTTCTCTGACAGAACCAACACAGTGCTTAATCAAAAACCACCTTCAATATGTAACCTGAAACTTTTGTTTTGCTGTCTCAATCCAAAGTGTCAACAACATATATATGATAATATCAAAGATGAAAGTATCGGAGAATATAGAAGTGGTAAAATCAAAAATCAAAACTTGAAAACTGTATGGACCTAACAATTTCTTTTCAATTTCTCTTTCTTTTTGTTAAAATCCCATTGAGGTTCGGTATGTTAAGGCCTTTCCATTATGTACAAAGGGTGCTCCAGCACTTTACTAATATAATAGAAAGTAAAGGAGCTTGGAACTAACCCTTATTATTATGAAAGGGAGAACTTTTTCTATAAATTAAGAGAACTTTTACGAATATAATATTGCATTGGAATCAAGAACTTTTTCTATTAGATTAACAGAACTTTTAGTCCGGAAATTCTAACTAGCCTTGGCAGTGCTTTTTAGTCCAGAAATTTTACCATTGCTCTACCAGCAAGGACGGAACTAGGATTCACATACGAGGGGGCCAGAACATGAAGTCTGAACATTGATCTATATCTAGGTGTTTTTTTTTTTGTAGGATCGGCAAAAAGAATATATATTAATGTATTGTACTCTAATTTTAGCACCACAAAAATATGTTTTTGCCTATATATATATATATTAACGTATCCCCTACATATCGTATCCTAGTTTTGGGGGAAATCGCGTATCTGTGTCGTGTCGTAAAACGTATTCCGTGTCTGTATTCGGAGATGTGCAAATGGCTCAGAACATTGCTATTTCTAAGAAGTCAATCCACCGCCAAATAAGTGGTAAAAATGCGAGTTTAAGATAAAAATAAGGTTCATGTGTACCAAGAGAGGCACAATGAACCGCTTAGATATTCTGTTTTCTATCCTTCCACATAAAGTTGATGGATGTTTCCTGTGATCGTATAATTATAATTTACGGATTTAGGATTCTTGTTATTCAATATTGTTTTTAAGGGTAGTAGACACCATCATGTTGTAATGTTTTAACAGACAAGTATACCTACAATGAAGCACTTGGGGCAGCAGCAGATTCCAATAGTAAATCTACGTGCTGCTAGTGTGCAATCAACAATGGCTACAAGGCTCAAGCATTTCATTAGGGCAAGAGGGTAGCACAACTCTTCCTGACTGAAGAGCAACAAAAAACACATCCATGAAAACCACAACCAATGAGCAAATACTAAGGTTCATTGCAAGAGACAGCTGCTTTCGCTCCAACTTTGTTATTTATTAGCGTGCCCAAAGCGTAGGGCTAGTGTCGGAGTGAGAAATTTACCGGTAAGACGTACCGGATCGAATCCACAGAGACCGAAGGAATCCAAGCGTGAATTTTGTCTTGCGCGAGATGATTTTAGCCTTAAAGCGGCGAACTTTGACTTGAGGTTTGAATTGGAATTCTCTCGACTTCGAGAATGACTTGAAATTGATTTAAAGACTAAATTAAACTAAGGCCAAGTCTAGGGGATTTCAACGCCCATGACTCGGGTTGATTCATTCTCCTCTACGATAACCGGCTCGGAGGTGTCGTTAGACTTTCTCCGAACGGAAGATTTGATACTGAAACTCATTTAAACTAGAAATGGTGCTTAACAAAGACTAGGAATTTTTGGATCATTTGGCAAACGGCCGAGTTGACATTGCCCTAAGCATTACACGTGGCAAGGAGCGTAGCTCTTGCCGACGTGAGATCAAAGAGGTTAACAAACCCGGTCTTTGGTACGTAAAATTAATCCTAACTCTTTGCTAAACAAACGATGTATACAACATGACGAGGAGAGCGAATCAACCGGAGTCACGGAGTGTTAATCACCCCATGACTAAGCCCACGTAACTACTCGATCATTATACTAGAAAACTTGACTATTTTGATAAAGGAAATAAAGAACATGACAAATGAAACTAAAAAATGATTTTATAGAGAGTTCCTAAGCTTGCCTACCTCTTTAAACCTTGAGAAATTCACGAACAACCAAACTTTGCATGAGATTCCAAAGGAAAAGACTTGGAGAGGAGAGACAAGATTTTTAACACCACAACCAAAATAAACTAGATTTATAAGGAGAACTAATTAGTAGCAACAACATTAATACTTGGGAAATTAAACAAACAACCAACCTTACATGAGTTCTTGAACAAAATAAAAGCTTCACTCTCCTTCAACAATGGAAGAGAGAGAAGAGAGCAAAAATTAACTAAAGGTAAAAAAACTAGAGAGGGATGAGGGAGAGAGAGGGAGAGATATTTATACAAAAGCCCCTTCTCTCTCCTCAAAAACATCAAAAAGTACCCCTAAAATGGAAACTTTCCACTTATGGAAAGTCTTAAAGTAGCTTTATGCAGCTCGGATCACAAAGGTATCGATACCCAAGGGATGGGGTATCGATACCAAGCTGTATTTGTTTCCCACGTAGCTTGATGGTATCGATACCAACTTGATGGGGTATCGATACCAGATGGGCTGGATTTCTTGGGCCACATTGGTATCGATATCAAACTGGTTGGGTATCGATACCCCTTTGAGCTTTTTGCTTGATCCTCCATGTCTTGGTCACCCTCTTGCCTTCCGGCTTGATCTTGTGACCTCCAAACCTCCCGAGCCTTAGCCAAATCCTCGTGCAATGGTACTAGAGGCTCGGTGGTGGAATGCCATGGGGCTCTTGACCCTTGGATCATCGGGACACATCCCATTATGCCCCAAATGCGTCATTTTCCGTGATTTCCACCTGAAACTACAAAAAGCACACCTTGCGCAATATCAATCATATCAAGCGCTTAAACGTGCGTGTGTGTGAACAAAACGAGGTAAATGAGCCCAATTAAATACAATCTTAGGGGCTCAACAACAGCAAGGACGGACGTCACAGACCCATACGTTCAAAATAACATTCCTGTATTTAGGAGTATCTTGAATGATCAAACTCAACAAATTAGACCAGACAAGCTTTAGCATGGACAACTTAAAGAGTATCTTGAATGATCAATTCATTAAGGTTAGACCAGACAGGCTTTAACATGGACAAAGTAAGACGATATAACATCTAGCACATGAACCAGTACCACAAAGACCATCAACTCAATGATCCGCGGCTAGTAAATGAATAAGCAAGCGGTGCTTCTAAATACTTGGTGTGAACCAACAATAGTAGTTCTTCTGCCCAAACAGAGAGTATTTATTTGACGGAAAATACCCTATTAAGAAGTCTTTACGTAGTTTCTAAGAGGAAACTCAATAATAACTAATACCTTTGTTCGATGTCTATCCTTGTAGCTTACATATTCCAAAGGCACTTGAGCACCCCTCGTCAGCTTAGAAAAAACAGAAATTAGGTCCTCAAGTCGTGATATTTCCTCGCTCCCAAACTTTTTAATAATGGAATGGCGCGGAACTTTAGCTCTAAGCAAATATCTGCAATTGTTAAGTACAAAACTACTTCCGGTAAGAGATTATAAACAAAAATTACAGGGAATCTTTGTGCAATAGACATCAATAGGGACAACCACCTTAATTTGTTACCATAGTTGACTGATTTACAAGCATTGAGAGAGAAACAACCACTATGAAAAAGAAAATTTTGAGTAGAAAAAGAATTCAAGCATCAATGTCGACTGGCATGTTACACATAGACGTACCCTGGTTCTGCAACATACACAAGGCCACAATGGAAACGGATATTTCTAGCTTGTCACCACAAAAGGAAAGAAAAAGACATTCACAATGGTTAGCAAAGCAAGTTATCTAACTTGCACATTACCTATAGCTACTGGAAACAACACTAAGTACATGCCAAAACTAGAAGTAAAAGTTTACAGTTTTTTTTTTCTGGGAAGTTAAAATTTATGAATTTTCTTTCGACCTCTTAGGTAACGCAATTCAAGAATTACAGGGCAATCCAAAAACGTATGCATACAGGATGATGATTAACTCAGCACTGGCTCTCCCAAAATCAGTTTCAGATGGGATGTGGAAAGCTGCTCCACCACTGCCTTTGCTTTTTCTGCTATTTCAATGGCTTCTTCCAAAAACAACCACCCCTTAAACTTGCCTTCTTTGAATTCCACCCCCCTCATGACTCAGAAAACTACTACAATCCAAGAATAGCAAATTGGATAACTACAGACTTTGATTGTAAGACCCTCTTTGTATGTGTGTGTGGCTGGCTGGCTAGCTAACAAGGCCAGCTCGTGGCATAAGCCAATGAAGCCGTCGCTTTGGGTCCCCAAAAAATGCAAACAAATAGGGGCCCAAAAACATGACTCCTATATGAGTATATACTATAGATGTTGGGCCCAGATAATTTTTAGTTTTAGTCCTATATAAGTGCTTATTTTGTTTTGTGTTGGACAGTTGTGGTGCTAGAGCTTTGAGGATTCAGAGCCTGCTACGGAAGATTTATGGAAATAGTTTGAATCAAGTGAGAAGTCAATGTTAAAGACAATTATTGTCAGATGGAGAATTCGTTCAAACCTAGGGTTGTAGACCACATTATTTAAATAACTTCTGGACTATTATCCACAAAGTATATACATAAAATAGAGATTTAAACAAAGTAGAACATTTAGAGCACAAAGACCAAAAAAAAAAAATCCCTAACTTTGAGTAAACTATGCAAAAACACAAACCCCAATTATGAAACCCTAAAAAAATGCTTAATCATATACATATGTCAGTCAAATATTTAAAAAAATGCTTAACACAAACCCCAATAGTGAATATTTGGGATAGAATCCACACAAAACCCTAGCATACCCTACAAATCCTTCAATTTGGGCAAGAAATAGAGAATGGACCTGAAGATTAAAACACTAGAAATCAGTAGGGAACAAACCTGATACTGTCGGTTAAACCCCTAGAAATTTGGTGACGACTCTCTCCCAAATTGACCTGCCGTTCCCTTTTGCCAGTGCAATATCCCACTATGACTGATTCTTCTCCCACTACAGAATTAGGAAGTAGAAGAACGATAAAATTTGGAGGAGAAATAGAGAGAAACGAACATGCAACTCGGGATCAAAACCCTAGAATATCACGTTACCTGCAAACTGGTCGCACGAACCGATTGAATGTGTATTAGGTTTCTTTGGAACAAACGATTGGAAGTCGCACAAATTAAACGCATGAAGAAGTATTGAAATTTGGAGGAATAATCAAGTACTGGTGTTTGGAACTAATTTGGCGGAAAATTTTGGAAGGGTGGGCGCGAGATTGAAATTTTCCTGAAGGGAGGGCGCGAAGGTTGGCGCGTAATGCTTTCGTGGAACCTATTGAAGTCTGAAGAGGGGTTTGGCTTTGTAACGCTACAAGAAAGTAGTGAAACGTTATTGCATTTTAGGCCCTTCGAAAACGTTATAATTGCAAAGCAATTATAACACTTTTAAAATAACGTTATAATCTACTGTTATAAAAAGCTAACTTTGTTGTAGTGTATTGTAGCATAAATAAAGAAAAGTTAATATTCAATTAAAAAAATGCACAACTATAAATGCCTTAACAGATTCTCAAAAACATAATTAAGTAATTGAAATTGGGAATTATATTAGGTATCATCACCGTATCCAGATTTCCATTAAAAAAAGGATATGGGGCGTGGGATACCTATTGTTCTTTGAAGGAGGCGATACTAATCGTCAGATATATACGAGATTTCCATACAAAAAGGATACGAGATGAGATACATATAATTTTCCAAACGAGACGATTACATATCCCGTATAGTATTTTTTAGAGACTACGATATACGATTGTGTCATGGGTTACGAAAACAACAAAGAAAGTTAGAAAGGTATAACATTTAGCCAAACTAAAAAAGAAGGCATAAATAAATTGTAAACTTAATGTTTACAATTCCCATCTGGAATTCCCATATGAATAGGGATAAACTGGAATTCCCATCCGAATCGGGACACCAAAATAGAAACCCATACAAAAGAAAAAGGCATGTGAATGGATCTATCTGTGGAACGAGAGAAACAATACCTAATTGGCTAACTGATACGTCCCCTCCTATTAATCCTACGTAAACCAAATCAGTTGGGTGCTTACATTGAGGACATGGCACAAGTAATTCGGTTAGAGAAAGGTGTAGCTGCCAATTAAGGAAATAACGGCCTTTGGCGGGAGAGTTAGTTACACAAGTTGTTGAACTTTTACTTGATGAAGTTTAGCTTGATTGTATAAAGATAGAAGCTTAGTTGTTTGAGAGGGATGCTGAATTTTGATTGTAAACTCAGTGGGCGAGAGACCCCTTTGTAAACTCTTTGGACGAGTGTTCCATTGAGTCATTCTATCAAACACATTCCATTCATCTTTCTTTCTTGAATTTTACTTGCAATTTTTTCCTATTTTCTGTAACTCCAAGCCGACATAGCTCAATACTTATCACTACCAAACTTTCTTTTGTTCTCCAATTCGATGTAAACATCGAATACCCATAATATTGCAAATATATGACCAAAATCTGTGAATTACCTCGTATCTGCGGCAAATTGGAGCTTGAGAGATACCTTTGATCTGAAAACAAGTGGGAAGAAGAGGATGGAGATGGAAGAGTGGGTTGGTTATCCTTTCAATCGTGTAGGACTCTAGCGCGCGAAACTTTAGAGCGCTAGATTGATATCCGAAGAACGACGTCGTCACTAGCTATTCAACAAAGCCGCTTCTCTGATGAAGATGCCCAAGTCGTTAGTTTTTTGTGTAAAGATAGTGCCCTATTATACCCCCCATCTTTTGAGGCAATTTTAAGTGCCTTAATAGATTCTCAAAACATAATTAAATAAAAGAAATTGAGAATTACATCAGTTTGGCTAAAGAAAAAAAGAACAGAAAAAATAGATGGCGAAACGACGTAGTATTATGCCTCTAAAAACTGCCCTATTATATACCCAATTTTTAGAGGCACCACCAACTGCCCCATCAAAATTGCCACAGATAAATTAAATATGAAAAATTTGGGATTAAGTCCAACTGCCGCGTTAGGTACAATCAAATGGGGCACTTAAAAGGGTAGTGCCTCATTAGTAACTTGATAGGGCAGTTTTATAAAAGTGCCCTTTTAAAAGTGCCCCTAAATCCCCATTTTGTTGTTAATGTCTCTTCTAATGACATTCTTTTCAGATTTCCAGTCCTTATTGAATCACTGTGATATCTGGCATAGGTCGCTGTAGAGGTGTACAGTCTGCGACTCCGCGGTGTTGATTTCTGATCAACTTTTGCATTTTTTTTTCTGTTTTTCTGCTGCCTTTCGCTCCTTGTGGTCTGGTTCGGTGACCCATTTTTATGGGTACCATCCCTTTCCTTTTTAGCGTTTGGATGTATAGTGTTTATGCTCTTCCTTTTCTTGTAATCTCTCCTCTTTTTCATCAATATAGTTTTCTTCTTTGCTGATAAAAAAATAAAAAAAAATAAAAAAATAAAAAATAAAAAATAAAAAAAATAACCCGTGCGGATTCTTTCTTTCCATGCGGGATACTATTTGGTCAGTATCAAGTTAATGTAGCTTCAGGATATCCCACCTTACTCAAATCCAAAGTTTCCATACATGAACAAAAAATGTGCTTATTAGTGGACAGCCAAAACTAACTAATTTTGCATTTACAACACTTTCACTCATAGGTGCAGTCAGCCCTCTACAGCAAGGCTAAGAAAAGACGATCATTTGGTTCTGATGAAGATAAGCGTAGGCCCGCGTTAAAAGTTTATTAAGCACATCAAGCATGTCTTTTTGTTAGACTGATGAAGAAAAAAGAGGTATGTTATTCAAACAATAAATTGCTTTCGGTCAATGAAGTTAAAAGGATTTGAATCGATTAAAGTGTTTTGGAAAATTTGCCTTAGAGATCCGTATGCATGAGGAAAATGCTTTACATGATGGAATGGTTTGCTTTCTATATATCCTTGAAATGTGCTATACTTGGTTAATGTATTGATTATCTGTTTAATTTTGCTCTTTTTCTATCCTTGATGAGACAAGTCATTCTCTCACAATACATCACATAAAAAACCGCAAATCATAGATTTGGTAGAAGCAAATCTGGGTTTCTCAAAAGTCAATACAGGAAATAAGGGGAAGAAGAATAAGAAGTGTGTGGTTCTAAGATCTGCAGTTGCTAAGGCTGATCTGTCTGCATCAATTTCATCAGAAGGAATAAATAACAGGAATAGAATCCTGTTAAATGAAGCACAAGCCATATGGACAGTTGACAAAATCATGGGGCTTAGCTATGATGGGGATGAAAATGAGGTAATCAGTAAGATAGCAGAGATGGAAGCCCTTAACAAGCATGGGGCTAACTGTCAATCCTAACCCTTGGCCTTTTTTTTGTGATTTTCTCAGGTCTTAATAATCCAGAACCATGATATTTTTGTCCTGAGTAATTGGAGAATAGGAGTAGGGTTATATATTGCTAATGGTGGTTGTAGTAAATGGTTGAGCTGGGGTTCTTCTGTGTTTTTGGTATCCAAAATCTTTTTCTCTGATGGATTCTGTTGGTTCTAGGATCTTTATCTTGCTGGAAGGCTTGTTTGTTTCAGTTGGCTCTTATCTCTCTTCTGGATGTGGAGTTTTCATAGTTGCTCCTTGCGGAGAAGGATTGGTTTTGGAAGGCTCTTAAGTCAGTTTGTGGTTTGTATCTGGTGTTTGAAGCTAAGTTGGGGTTTTTTTTGTGTGGATCTTTCTGCGGCTATATGGTGTTGCCTTTGGTTGGTTTGGGAGTTTTGTGGGTTGGTTGCTTTCTTTGCGTAGGCCTGGTTGACGCTGCTCTTTGATGCTGGATCATCTTGTGTGCTTTGTGGGTGTGTTGGTGGGTTCCTTTTGCTGTGGCCTCTGCCAGTTTGGTGTTGTATCTGAATCTTTGGAGAATATCTAATGTCATTTAGGAGGGAAGGTCTGCCTTGTGGGGTTTTTTTTTCTCTTTTGGTTGGCAGCTTGCCAATCATTTGTTATTTCTTTTCCCTTTTGGTCCTTGCCGGCATTTGGTTGTCGTTGTTCGGGCATTTCGCTGCTCGTGCTTCGTCATGATGTTGTGCTTGGCTCCCTTTAATTTTTGTAATTTGTTTTTAAAGATTAATAAAATCTTTTTTTGCCGCGCAAAAAAAAAATAAAAAACCGCAAAAAACCAAAAAGCCAGAGTTAGTGGAACACCCCCTAAGTTATGTAATTATTGCATCATTCCTTCCTTGCACATGGTAGCTCAATAGTTGTTCCATTCCTTGGACATGGTACTTTGGTGTCCATGACAATTCTATACGGAGTGAACTATTGAACAATGAACCTTTTCGTAAGCAGTTCATGACAATTAGAGGGAAATAACCAATGCAATAATATCGCCCTGAGTAGAGGGAAAGTCGTAAATAGTTACTGGGCGAAGACTAGTTTTATGACCTCCCAATAAGAAGTGTACAATTAGTGATCAACAATGCCATGCCAGGTGGTAGGGAGTAAAATTAAGACATACTACAAATCAAGCAGATAGGAAGCAACGAAAGATTCATACTCAGTGAGGTTTCAAACTTTACGAACCAACTCATCATTTATATGTTTGTGCATGTATATATTGTGAAATACGATTGAATACACACAGCAATTATTGCTAAATTATGGTTGAAATACCACCAAATTTTGTTGTTGAACTTATTGGAGAGCACGATCACTCTGTTTGCCAAAAATGCCTCTGCCATATGTGGATTGGATCATCTCTACAAGGAGAGGAAACTGCAAAGCTCCAAACAAGGTTGCAGGAATACTAGCCAATGCGATTACAGGGATAAGAACCCATTCCTTATTATCTCCAAACGCAAGAATGAGTATAGCACCGAAGGCCACCATCGTGGATAAAATGGAGACAAATAGGGTTATGAGACCGATAACCAACCTATTGGGTAAGGTTTGTAGGAAATCTTCCTCTGCGTATCGAGAAGTCAGGATAAGCAAGAACATCAATACGGAAGTTATGGATGAGAATAGGGCAAGCGCGTCAGATATGCCAAAGATTACAAAGGCTTTTTGCTTTGAGAGTACCGGAAGGCCGCTATCACTATTGTTTCCACCAGGAACTGTAATAGCAGCTGCAAAAACCATAGTGGAGATAAGGGCAGCAACTATGGTGCAAGATGTGGCTGTATCTTTCATCCATTTCTCACCATCCTTTACCAAGTCTTTGTGCGATTCAGAAAATACTTCTGCAGGTGTCATTCCATCAATATTCCTCATTTCTTTGACTCCAGGTTGTGCTAATTTTTCCACTTCCTGTACAAATCAGTTAATTCGGAATGAGAAACCAAGTTTCTACTTTGTGAAAGAACAATGATCAAAGGCTCGTAGTCTATGTTCTAAAGGATGCACTGGAACAAAAAAATTGTGAAATGGCGGTGGTTAAAATTGTGCATATACAAAAACAGTAGAATATATAGAACAAATTTGTGTCCTTGCTAGACTGTTACCCCCTTCCCTGCATTTAATTGTAGCCGATGGTGTTTAAAGAGGGATGCAATTAATTGTGGCATTATGGAGGGAACTAGGAATTTGGTTTAGGGGGCCGAGATTTGATAAAAAAATAAAACAGTTAACGTAGTGATACGAATATGTTATTTTTAAAATTTCCATGCTATTAAATTTCATCTTACTATATCTATGTTAGCATGTTCAACTGAGAAAACATAGTATGTTAAAAAAATTAAGGGCAAAAGGCACATACACCCCCTCATCTATCATTCCTTTTTAAAGACACCCCCTCATATTTAAAAGGGAACATGGAGACCCCCTCATCTATCTGAACTTATCACTAAACCCCCTTTCGTCCAGTTTGGACTAACTTCGTTAACGAAAGGGGTCATAATTACATAATTGTCCTTTCTTATATTAGGGCAATTGACCCCCCAAAGTAATCAGTCGATCTCCTCCCTCCATCTATCTGCCCCGTCTCTCTCTAAAAAGGTCCAAAATACTTACTATTTTACCTAGCCATTTTTGGGGACATGAACTCTGAAGGAAACCTTGGGGAATCATGATTCAGGCCACACCAACTGAACCCAATGCCTCAGGACATGAACTCTATGTTTCCAAAACTCCATAGATGAGCTCTGCGGTTTGCAATTTAAGTAGACAAAGTTTGCTTGGGTTGAGAAAGACAAAGACAAAGTCAGACTAGAACAAGGAATTTTGATTTTGGGATTCCACGGCACACCTCATATATGTTGGATTCCACGGCTAGCTGCAATCTGATTTTTGCGATTCTGTTATTCTCAACTTGAAGTATGAAACCCATCTAAAATTCTTTTCTGGTCGTTTTAATTGAGAGGAAATTGCCCAAAATTTCAAAACCATAAATTCAGTAAAAATGAAATGACCCACAATACCCATACAAATTTCAATCCGCCCACTAAAAAAAGAAGAGATGCAGTCAATTTTACATTCTAAAAACCACAATGGTCACTCCTGTTGAGAAGCCAATTTCTCATATCCCAGCAAGTTTAAGAGAAAAAAAAAAAGGAGTTGAGGATGCTCAGCTTGGAACAGTGGCAAGCGCAAGCTATGGCGGTAAGAGGCATTGGTGACTGGCCAGTGGCGGCAAAGAAGGGGGGTCAGTGTCCACATAGAGAGAGAGAGAGAGAGAGAGAGAGAATCGATGGAGGCATGGGAGAGGAGAGAGAGAGGATGTCTAGGTTTTTTAGCAACCTAGACGGGAATTTTCCCTCGAGGGTATAATGGACCTATTTTAGCAACTATCCAGTAACATGAGGGTCACATGAGCATTTTTCATCCAAATATTGGACAGAACTGAACTGAAGGAGGTTTAATGATAAGTTTAGATAGATTAGGGGATCTCCGCGTTCACTTTTAAAAATGAGGGGTGTCTCTGAAAAAGAGTGATAGATGAGGAGGTGTATATGTTTTTTACACAAAAATCAATTTTAACCTTCTATCTGAAGCTTATTGTGAGTTTTTAGACATTAAAATCTCCGCTTGTCATAATGTAATGACTTTATTGCTGCAAGGCAGTTTCAAGGTACGATACCTTAAAATGAATAAAATATATGATAACCATTGGATTAATAGTAAAGTTAGATCTGACCGTCCATTCAATAAAATGAAGAGTTAATGCTGGAAAAGGTAGTTATTCCGAATGACGAGATAGTTTTGGCAATTTATTTTAATTTATTAGCTCACCACTACTGACCAAATTACTATTGACTGTGACCATTTTTACCACTTGAGATGAACTGGTCTGTATAGTGCCAGGGCAGCTTCAACTATTTACCAGTTACTTGGTTGTCCGGTTCCCCTACCTAAAGGGTCCTAAATCCTATGAGTTGTGGTGGTAGATTAACACTAATTAAATTAGTGATGAACGACTTAATTATTTATTACGTACATGCATGTTATTCTTTAAGATTCCAGAAGCAATAGTCAAGCAGATTATCAACACACAAAGCAATTTTTTGCAGGGCGGAGGTAAAATGAAAATGAAATTACATTCATGTGAGTTGGGATAGCGTCACGTTGAGCAAGGATAAAGGCGGATCAGGAGTTGGGAAGCTTAAAACCATGAATGAGTCACTATTGATGAAATGGAGACGGATATTTGGAGTGGAAACTGGAAAGGTGGTGTGAAAAATATGGCTGAGATTAAATGGAGGGCTACTGTTATCCTTCAGTGATTCATAATATGTCTGTAGTTTGTATGGAAATAATACCGTTGCCGACCCGGAATAACTTTAATTGTAGATCGTTCACGAAGAATTATGGATCAGTTTGGAATTTGGATGCTGGCAGAGGAAACAACATATATTCTTGGAAGGATCGAATTTGCCAGGCAGTTTTCCCTAGATCGCTCAGTTTAATCTACAGAAAAATAGGTATATCTTTGGCTAAATTGTGTGGACTCAAAATTGTCCTGTTTGAAGGCAGGATATGCTGTGATGCCACGCAATAATGTACTTTGGCTTGTTAAAGAAATTTCATGCTATGTACACAGCATCTGTGTTGCATATTTGCATCGCATCACATCCTGTTGTGGTTAAAATTAAGCACATGCAGTTATCCTCGAAATGCCCCTTGGATAAAGCCATCATATATGAGGAATGCCCAACCAGAGCCCATAAAATCTAAAAGGATGACGTGAACAAAAAGCAAACCATTGGATGTAGCTGTTCGTTTACCACCGATTTAGTTCCATATAAATGCCAGGATATGATCGATGCACCCATTTGTTGGGTCGACCCCGTGTGGGCCGGAGAGGCTTAGGCCCAAAGGTTATTAGGATTTCCTTAGAAATTACCCTAGGGTTATAAATACTTATGTTTGTCTCTTTTTATTGAGTGTGGTAGCACCATGTGAGCGGGACAGTCTGTGAGTGTTAGAGGGGGGAGCAGGTTGTGGCTCTCCCCGACTGGAGAGGTATTTTCAACTTGTGTATTGTGTAAATATCAAGGGCATTTTTTCTCATATTCTTGTGTGCATGTGTGACCCGAAAAGCAAAACAAACTGATATCAGAGCTCAGGTCGAGCGAGAGGTCGCCGGATTCACACTCGAAACGTACAGATTCAAGAAGGGAAAAGAAAATTTAGTCGGTCAGAGTTTCATAGGGTTTTGTTCGTCTCGATGAGACGAGTCCAATGGAGTGCTCGGGGTCAGGTTTCGTCACCAGAGTAGGTCGGAAAATCGATTTGAAGGGTGGCGGGCGGAGGCGAATGGTTTGGTGGAGTTGGGTCCTTCAAAAAGTGATCGAATGGAGTTTTTGAACACAGGGTATTGTTCGTCGTTGGAAGATGATCACAGGAGTGTTTGAACCGTCTCCAGACGTCGCCGGTTGTGCCCGCCGGAATACCGGCGCGTTAAATCTACGCGCAGCGTGAGCTGCACGCGCTGTTTGAGTTTGAAGGCGCTAAGTCAACTTACCACGGAGGCGCCACGTGGGATGGTCAATGGCCACGTCAGCCGATCAACGATGACGTGGCTGCCACATCAGCAAGGGGTCAAGCTATGGGTCAAAAGGTTTAAAAGGGTCAGGGAGACGGGCCAAAAGGGGTCAAGGTTTCGGGTCAAAAGGGTCAAAGTGGTCAGAGGCCATGTTAAAGGGTTCAAGGTCCGGGTCAGGAGGTTCAGCCGGTTCATGTTTCGGTTTTCTCCAGAGGAAACTGGCGGTTCAGGTGATCTTGGCGGTCCAGACCGGGTTTGACCGATCAACGGTCCAGAGGCGACTCAGATAGTGTTTTTCAGCCGGTTTACGACCAGTTCATACCAGTTCTCCACTCGGTTTGTTGTTCCGGATCCAACCACGCGCTCTGTTTTTTGTGAAAAGGCTCGGAAGCAGGTGTTCTTGCTGGATTGAGTCGGTTTTGTACGTTTGGAGGCATTTTGGGTTGTGAGAGGGCTTGTTCCGAGCTATTTGGACTGTTTCGGACACATTGATGGGCTTGGATTTGGCTAATTCGAGTCGGATTTTGCGGTCCTAGACACATCTGGAGGATCCGATGCAGTCAAGTCAATCGGATAGGATGTTGTTGAGTTGGAGGTAAACCATGGGAGATCCGATGGGGGTCCAGAGGGTGCTGGGAGAGCCGGGAATGGAACATGGATGAACCAAGAGGCAGGATGAGACCCGAGAGAGCTGACGGAGAGTGGGAGAAGACCAGGATAGTGGCAGGAGTGGCAGATGGGAGACGAAAAAGGAGAGCAGAGTTGGATAGCTACACACCCATGAGTATTGGACAGACTTTGCAGTGATCGAAGGTTGACCAGAGCAATCGGCTGATAGCAAATTCACGGTGATGAAGCCGTGGGGATCAGCCAGAGAAGCTAGCAAGCAAGGATATATTCAATCGAGTGGTGTACCCGGTTGGGGTGCGGAGATGCTCGGTTGGAGTTGGCAACAGGCGCTTGGTAGATTGAAAGATCGGGGTTGGTCAACAGTGATCGAAGATAGTCTAGGTCAATCGGAGCCACGAATATCTAGCAGGATTGGACGGCACCCCAGTGGGGGGTGCGGATGTCAGAGAAGGAGTCAGCCCTTCGCAGATGGTGTATGAGATCATTTGGAGAAGTGCCTTCGGTGCGGGCAGAGGGTGGCGCTGCATTCTCTTGACTGGCTTGGATGCTAGAGTGGTGAAGCACGACTCGACATAGCTGTGCACACCCGGTGAGAGGGGTGAGGGCACTTCGGTGGGGGGTGCCACACCTTGGAAGGAGGTGTGCAAGTGGAGGCATCCTAGTTGAAGGGTGCGGTACTCCAGTTTTTTGATCGGCTGCGGAGAGGCTAGTTTGCAGGGATACATTCATTCAAGTGTTGCATTTCTGTTTGATGGGTGCAGATACACTTAATTGTTGTTGGCAACAGGCGCTCGCTAGTTGTAGCAAATTGGAGGTGGCAACATGGGGGTGCTGCTAGGACAACTTTTACCCACTCAGGTTGGAGGGGGTGATTGTTGGGTCTACCCCGTGTGGGCCGGAGAGGCTTAGGCCCAAAGATTATTAAGGTTTCCTTAGAAATTACCCTAGGGTTATAAATTCTTATGTTTGTCTCTTTCTATTGAGTTTGGTAGCACAATGTGAGCGGGACAGGCTTTGAGTGTTAGGGGGAGCCGGTTATGGCTCTCCCCGACCGGGGTGGGAGCTGGTTATCGCTCCCCGGAGTGGTTTTTTCAACTTGTGTATTGTGTAAATATCAAGGGAGTTTTTCCTCATATTCTTGTGTGTGTTTTGTGTGCGTGTGACCCGAAAAGCACAACACCCATAAGGTTTTCTTTCATATATTCTTAAACCCAATATGAAAACAAAAAACTGACCTTAAACCATTGTAATTCTCGTTGTAACTGTAGCACTGGACCAGCGGCACTCGCTCTGAGAATGATTTGTTGCTCCTTTCTCAGACTTGCAGCTAAATGCAGACCATTGTTCAGGGAACTATCCTTCGTAGTTATATCCTTCGAAGCAAAACTAGTTTGATTTATGAGGTTGAACACACGTTCACGACGATACTTAATTGCATATTTGAATATGCTTAGGTTGTCATGATACTTTAAATGAATCGGGATAGGGTGTGACAGTAAAATCTCTTCAACAATTTCAGGTATCCCAACACATGTTGCTTTGCACATCACTGGCTTAAATATCTTTTCAACTCTCGGCCAAGGTAATTTTACGACTTCCATGCAGAGAAATTTGACAAGCTCAAGTGCATGATGTTGTTTCTCTTTTACTTCTTGGATGCTTTTGATATGTGGCACTGTAAAATCAATTAATTTTTTAAGAAAGCGATAATTGTACATTTCATGAATGCTAGTCCATAGCCTGCAATACTATTGATGGTAGATGATTTATATATTCACAATACGTACCAATACTTACCAAGGTTTTCAGCGACTTCCCGTAATATAAAATGCAATCTTTTCCTCACTACACAATAAGAGTTAAGGAGTACTCAATTGATTAAGTATCCAAATTTAAAAGAAATCAAAATTTACTTGAAATGTAAGAGGTCAGTGCTCTAGAGTCACTAGATTAACTTATTAGTATTACTCATAATCTTGTCTCTCTACTCAATATGAGTTGACAGTACAATTACTCATATCACCGAATCACCGATAGTTTGTTGGCTTTGGACCTTCACTCAATACTCCTCTCCCTCTTTGTCTTTTGTCCCACAATTAAATTTTACAAATTCAACATAGCAAAGTTCGTCTTCTTTTTTTTTTTTTTGAATGGCGAATTTTTTTAGCAAAGTTCATCTTTGTTGTGTAGTAGGTGCTTTTAATGACTACTGTGGTTGAAAAGATGGAAGATTATAGCTTTACAACAATGATGTCATTTTGTTGTCATTTCTTTATTTAATCTCTTTGTGACGCAACTTTAAATTATCCTGACTACTATAAATAAATAAATTATATATTGTGATAGCCTAACCAGAGATGCAGCACTTGGCTGGGTTCTCAATATCCCCTCTTCCGTTATGGTAGTTTGCAATGCTTCGTGATTTCTTTGGAACTCCTACATGTTGCACAAATTATTAGTTAGTAAAAAGAAAAAAGTTTGGGGCGGGAATCATGCTACATTGCATCTTGAGCTTTAATTTGTGAGATATGGTTACATTTGCTAAAGATATAAGACATAGATAAACGTTTACATCTTTGTTAAAAATGATAGCTAGCAAAGTAGACTTGTAAGAGCAACCCCAACAGATAAGGTGAAATGTAAGCAAAAAATACTAGTGAACAGTGCATATTTTATTATTTTTTAGTTTACTTACTCATATCTCTATCAACACTTCAACAATACTATCCACCTTACTTTTTCAAAGAGAGAGAGAGCGAGAGTGTGTGTGGTAGGAACTGCTTGTCATGAATAGTACTTGGGTTAAAATGGCCAAGTATTGTTCATTGAGGTACTTAGGGCATCTCCAGTCGTAGAGTTAAAAATTGATGTTATGGAGTACTAAATTACCTAAATTTCCTCTTTTTCCCTATCTAAATTACCTAAATTCTTTTATAGCTAACTTGTTGCACTCGCTCTAAGCAACACCTGGCGATTTAGCTCCCACGGTCCCACCCCCTGTCCCAGTGGCACCTTCAGCAGCAGGCCCTTTTCCCACCCTATCCATCTTCATCCTTCGCGGATCCCTCTCCCGCCATCGTTTTGCCTTCTTCTCCCCTAACTGCTAAACTGTTGGGTTTTTCCCCATGTTAAATACAATTGAAAGAAAAAAAAGGGTGGCAGCTTTCGAAGCAATTAAAGGGAAGGTGGAAAGTTTTCAAAGTGTATGTTTTTTTTTTTTAACCTCTCATGACTGTTGATCTCCTGGGGAGACATTGAAAAATGGAGAAAGAAAAAGTTGTTTTGTGGGCATCAAATGGATGGGTTTGGCCGGCTAGCTTTTGTGAAGGTGGCTGGGCATTCAAAGGGTTTTGCCATGCAACTATTTAAAAAGTTGTGCATGTGTGCCGTGTGAATAACAAGAGAGAAAAAGGAAGAAAACGAAAGTGTAGTGTGTGTGTGGGAGAATATTGAGTGAGTTTGAGGGAGATAAAAATACAAGTGAGCTTGAGAGCTTGGGTTGGGGTATTTTCTTATCTCATTGTACTCATACAATATTAGTGGAAATCTCTCTCCCGTGGAGTAGGCATTGGGGCCGAACCACGTAAAATTGCTTGTGTGTTTGTGTTCTAGTTTTCAAGTACTAGTGTGCGTGGGTGTGCTTGTTTGATCGATCCTCTACAGTGGTATCAGAGCTACGGTATGGAGGGAAAACGCACTTGGTTTTCTATCAAGCTTTTCAACGACCACATGATTTCATTCTTTGGCATCAAAGGATGAAGAACATGTTGATGAGAGAAGGTTTGGCGAAGACACTCAAGAAAAAAATCAGAAAAGCCAAAAGTTGTGATGGATGGTAAATGGGAGGAGATGAGAGAGCTAGAAAATAGCACGATCCAATTGTATCTCAGAAACAGCACCCTCTGGGAAGTAATCAATGAAACGGATTCGACGGAACTTTGGGTAAAGTATGAGAGTATGTACAAGTCCAAGTCTTTAACGAATCTGTTGTCATTAAAGAAACAATTGTACGCTCTACATATGTCCGAAGGAGCAAACTTCAATGATCATTTGGATGAGTTCAATCGCCTTCTGATTGGGTTGGATGCCATTGGTGCAAAGATTGACGGGGAAGATAAAAAGATCCTCTTGTTGGTTTCATTGTCGTCGTCGTATGAGCATCTTCGAACTACCTTGATGTACGGGAAAGACACTCTTGGGCTTGATGAGGTTGTCGCTACACTCCTTACACACCAGTAAGAAAACAAGACACAAGATTTTCGTGGTTCCCCCTCAAACATGAAGCTCTAAAGGTACGTCCACTGGGAAGAGCAAGAGGATTCACTATCAATAGGGAGATATACAAAGAGCCGCTATACCTGTAACTCTACTTGAAGCACCCAAAAGATATCTAAGAATAAATCTCTTTTAGAAACCCTAACAAAGCATCAATGTCTCACATAAATGAAATAGACGATTCCAAACCCTAGTTATCTCAAATCCCAACTCAAGATTAAACCAATGGAACAACCAAGAAATCCTAACACACTACGGGAAACCCATTAAATCGCACAGGGATTCACTCAAGAAGTCCAAACTCTAATAGCCCTTAAGGCCTCTATTTATAAAAAAAATTACAAAAATTAGGTCAAAACACATTAAATCGCACAGCTGCCACCGCGTTCGTCCGGACCAAGCTTACGCTAGTCCGGACCATAGATGCTGGAGAAAAACAGGACCAACCGGGACCCTTCATCTGGACCAAGAAAACCCCTTGTTCGGACGAAGCATGCTGGAAGCTCCCAAAACGTCTCAAATCCGCTGGTCCGGACTAGCTGACCCGGAGATGCTGTAACTAACCACTCACACTGAATTTCATACCTTTCTTCAAACGTTTTGAATTCAAGGCATATCTTCAACAATCTCCACATTGACTTGAATTCCCTTCCAAGCCAACGACATAGTGCAATCTTTTTAACACTCGCTCTTTCTCGAAATGCCCTCACAGGGCATCCCCACACGGGTAGATCACATATGGCACCACCACAAGGCTCAAGCACACCTACTTGACCTTGCAAACACGACTAAGAAAACCTAGCAGCAAATGCCTCCAAATTAAACCCCCATCTTCAAATGGGTACTGATCACCTAATGCATCCCTCCCAAGAATGCCAACGAAGATTTGCTCGAACTCGACTCAGAGCTAAACACAAAAATAAGCAACCATCTTCATCCAAGTGTGCACCCAATGCATCCATGACTGATGCCAAAGAAGATGTGCTCAAACTCCTCACGGAGTTACCGACTCTACCGCAAAGCCCCATGACCCCACCCTGGAGCCTTGTATGCCTTCTCGCATACTCCCAATAGTTGAACCCAGATTAATAATGAACCCAAATCTCCACGGCGATACCCAACATGAAACACTCCAAACAGCCTCCATAATAGTGTATCCAAAAGTGAGTATAACAAAAAATAATACGAATAAACTCATCAAATTAGTCTTTTCCGGGCATACCACCTTCATACAAAATGCATAAAGGCATTGCTTTAAATCCAAAATCCTCTCAAAATAACCTTCGTACAGAGATCCTCAAAAACACCATCCTACGTAGCAGCAGGCTTTTTCAATTTCCCCCAACAAAGCCTTGCTTGTTCCTTGTTAAACAAACTTCTCAACTTCAAAGCGAGTCGTCATTGAAACAACCCCAAATACACAAATGCATCGGAAAACACAAGCCTCGGTTTGAACCCGAAGCTCTGATACGAATTTGTTATGCCAAAATCCAAAGTAGAGAATATAAACACACCAAAAAAAAAACAAGACACAAGATTTACAGGGTTCTCCCTCAAGCACGAAGCTCTAAAGGTACGTCCACTAGGAATAGCAAGAGGATTCACTATTAATTGGGAGAAATACAAAGAGGCGACTATACCCGGAACTCTACTTGAAGCACCCAATAGATATCTAAGAACATCAATGTCTCACATAAACGAAAGACATGACTCCAAACCCTAGATATCTCAAATTCCAACTCAAGACTCAACCAATGGAACAACCCAAAAAAACCCTAACACACTACGGGGAACCCCATGGGGACTCCCTCACAATGATTCACTCAAGAAGTCCAAACCCTAATAGCCCCAAGGACTCTATTTATAAGAAAGTACAAAAAAAATTAGGCCAAAACACATTAAATCGCACAGCCACCACCCTGTTCGTCCTGATCAGAGATGCTGGAGTAAATCTAGACCAACCGGGACCCTTCGTCCGAACCAAGATAATCCCTCTTCTGGACGAAGCATGCTGCAAGCTCCCAAAACGTCCCAGATCCGCTGGTAGACTTCCCTTGGTCCTGACCAAAGATGCTGAAGCTGACCTCTCGCACGGAATTTTGTACCTTTCTTTGAACGTCTTGAATTGAAGGCATATATTCAACTGTTCCATCCAATGGTGGTCAAAACCGAGGTAGGGAAACCGAGAGACACAATGGTTCAAAAGCTAAAGGGCCGTTCACACTCGCGAGGTGGTGAGTCGCAGGCCTTCGACAAAAGGAAGTGCTATTTTTATGAGGAAGAGGGACATAAAGAAGTTTTGCCCCAAGCTCAAAGCGAAGATAGATGAAGAGAAGGAAAAATCCAAAGCACTAGTCCTAATGAAGGTGATTTTCTCACGGTGACTTCGGAATGTACAAAAAAAAATTATTAGGTTATGGATTCCAGTTGTTCATTCCATATGTGTTCAAATAGAAAATACTTTTATTCATATTAGGCGTGTGATGGAAGCACGGTTAGGATGCCAAACAACACGGTGAATAAGGTTGTTGGCATAGGAACGGTACATTTTTGTATGGCCAATGGAAGGTTTGTGAGGTTGACCATAGTCCATCATATGCCGGGATTAAGGAAAAAATTAATTTCTTTGGGGATGTTAGATTCAAATGGCTGGAGTTTTTTGTCAAGGGATGGCGTTCTTGAAGTTTTCAAGAATGATAAAATGATGATGCAAGGAAAATGGTAGGCAATTTGTACAAGCTTCTCAAGGCCGTGATGAGGTGCGACACGCAAATGTTGTGAACCAAGCAAGCAAAAGGGATGGGCACCGGGTTACGCAAGTGTGGCGTGTAAAGGTGCATGAAAACGAATCTTTATGCGTGGAGAACAACATCAAAAAGGAAGTGCATAACTTGATGGCCTCGGATGGAGCATTGTTTGAGAAAATTGCACGCAAGAAAAATGGTCACTATCGCACCAAATTTGGTCTCTGATTTTTTCGATTAGGTACCCAAGCGAGGTGGAGCAAGGTGCCCGAGCAAGGGGGTGTATTTCACTTGGGAAAAGGGGGGTGTTTGTTGGTTTTTTTCCCCAAATTAAATGCAATTGAAAGGGAAAAAAAGAGGGGGGGGGGCCTTTAGAAGCAATTAAAGGGAAGGTGGAAAGTTTTCGAAGTGTTTTTTTTTTTTTTTCTCTCATGCCCCACTTCTAAAACCCTAGTTTTTTAAAACCTTCCTCCTCCACCAAATCATCCCTCTATCCCATGCTTTTTCACCGTCCTGATCGCTTCTTGCTTTACATTTTCCCATTTTTGCAGATCTGTTCTTCTGCCACAGTTCACCTTTTCTTCTCGTTTGGGTTATCTGCTGGATTTGGGGACCTCTGAAGCTTCAAGCCCATAGCCGCCGCCTCATTTCTTTTTTCGCACTTCTGTTTTGCTTTTTACTTCTCTTTGAGGTATCTACTTTGTGCCCCATTTCTCTTATGGCTCTGGGATGGCATTTATGTTTCTTTTCTTTTTTTCTCGTTTTGGCTTGATCGCAGTTTGCTGCAGCTATTTATGGCTTTCGTATGGCTTTTGTCGAGATTATTGATTTGAGTGGCTATTATGGTTAATAACCATGATGTTGGGTTCAAAGGAGGAATGGAGAAGATTTTTACCGTTTTTGTTGATATTTAGCGAAAGGAAATGCATAGGATTTGGTTGTATCAAATATTTAGAGTCTTTGGTCAAGTGGTTGGTATCTATATCCCTATGAATAGAAGTGCAAATTTCAACACTAAATTTGGTTTTTTCCGATTTTTAAAAAAGGGAAGAGGCATTGAAAGCGGTGCAAGAGGTTAATGGGATTGCAAAATATATGGGGAACTGTAAAAACAATTTAAATGCCCATACAAGCTATGGTTTTTCTTCTAAAAAAATATTTTTGGAGGATTCTGCAATCATAGGTAAAGATGCAAGAACTTATGAGTGCAGGAATGTTGTGGGGGTGGGTTCATCTTTCACTGATATTATTGCTGGTAGAAAACAGAGCCTTTTAGATAGAATAATTGTTCGAACTAGGGACGAAGATATTGATTGGCTTAAAAGAAGCGCAGTTGGAAGGCTTCCTTCATTAAGGAACTTGGATTCTTTGAGAGAAGCTTTTATTGGCGAAGGGATTACTAATATTCAACGGAGAGACATGAGAGGGAATTTGGTTATCTTGACTTTTGCGTCCTTGGAGGATATGTATTCTATGTTAGAAGCAACAAGCCTATGCTAATTAAATAATTGGTTTTCAGAAGTTAAACAATGGAGTCCTAATTTGAAGAAGGAGAAAAAAGGGTTGTGTGGCTAAGTTGTTATAGGGTTCCTTTGAATCTTTGGAACCCGGATACTTTCTTTTCGATTGGCAAAAGTTGGGGTGATTGCATTACATTAAATGATGCAACTTCCAAAAGGACTTCTTTCTTATTTGGAAAGGTAAAGATTCTTACGAACACTTTTGATGCTATTAATCAGGAGATTTTTTGGAATGCAATGGCAACAAGAACCCAGTTAGAGCGGTAGAGGAGCAAGTTGTAATCAATCAGTTCATGAAGGAAGTTTGTGTCAGAAGAAGAGGATTACGATAGCACAGAAATCGACTTCCATTTTTTCTTATGCAGAGGCTTTCTTAGGAAAAAGTGATTGAAGTCAAGGAAACTGAGTTGGGTTCTTTGGAGAGAAGTGCAGTAGGCAAACTGAACTTATAGTGGTATCAATTCATTGCAGAACTTATTTATATCCAATGGAATTTGGGATGCTCACATTAGATCGAGGGGGGTCTTCATGTTCTTCTCACTTTTGACTCAAAAGAGTTTTTGGAGTCTTTTCTTACGGAGAAGAAGGAATTACTGTCAATGTGGTTCTCTTATATTGACATTTGGAAGAATCAAAAAATCAGTCCCACAAGGTGCACATGGATAGCTTGCATCGGGGTTCCCCTTAATGCGTGGAGTCCCCAAACTTTTATCAATGTTGGTAAGTTGTGGGGTGAATTTATAAGGCTCAATAAACTTACGGAAAAGCGTTTAGCGTTTTATAAAGGATGTATGTTCATTGTTACAGAGTATTTGGAATGTATTGATGTGCTTGTACAACTTAAGATTAAGGGAGAGATTTTTCCCGTTAAAGTTGTTGAAGAACCAATTGCTGAAATGTCGTGGGAAAATAGGATTGTTACCACAATCAAGGTCAAGGAAAATCCAAACAAGGGTTTCGTGAAGTTGGCGATTTCCACTTTGTAGAAGAGAATGCAGCAGATGAGGAGGGAGAAGATGACGTTTCGATTGATCTATGATTCTATACAATCCAAGGGATGTTATTTGGGAAGCCAATACTCATGATGTTGAAGTGGGCGTTGATAAAAAGAATCGAAACTGCCGTTCAAAAAAAGGTGAGAGGTAGATTAGCAATTTAAATTTTGAAATTGAACCATTGGAATCTGTGATTGGTGAGTCTAATCACTGTATTGACAATATTCATATTGATTGTTTGGTGGCTGAGGTTAATACTCATGTGAGGTTGGACACTCATGGGCAATCAACACCAATTCCGAAACAGTTGGGGAAATGGGAAGAGGCTCGAGCATTAACTGTGATGATTGTGGGGAAGATGTTGCGCTTGGTTCTCCTGTGGGCACTAATCAAGCAATCTTAGTTGAAACCCCGTTGATCGATGCGGATTCAAATATTTTAAATAAGGGCCTGAGTGGAAATGAGATCAAGCATTGTAGAGGTGGGTGTAGCATTCCTAATAAATCATCCCTTGGTGCTATTCCTAACACGGAAAAGAGATTGAGGAGGTCGAAGAGGAAGATTAGCAAGAAGAAGCATCTCTTGGAGCTCAGGGTAAGGCCAACAAATTGAACCTTAGGAAGAAGATAGTCCCTTCTTCTTCTGTATCATCCGATGACATCTAGAACAGAAATTCTATTCTCTTCAAGAATGCTTGCAAGAAAGAGGCCGAAATAGTTGAAAGGATCAATGCTCTTGATGACTTTGAAGATTTTGATGACTTGGGAAAAGAAGATGATTTTGAGGGTGGTGCCTCAATCTCTTGAATTTTAACTCCAAGGTTTGGTGATTTTCAGGTTTGTTTTCTTGGTTTTCGTTTGGTCCTTTCAGTTTGTTTTTTTGGGGTTTCGGTTTGTTTCTTATGGCTTTAGTGTTTCTTTTTATGTCTGGAGGTCGTTTGTGTTGTTTTTTCCGGCTTTGCGGCTCTTGCTTTCCCTTGGGGTTGGTTTTCGGGCGGGTTATAACGGTGTACCCGACATCCTTTTAATCTTTGTATCTTTTCGAAGATTAATAACATCTTTATTGCCGATCAAAAAAAAAATGTGGTGGCAAGAATTATTGGGTAGCTAAGAGTTCTTAGGCTTAAGCATTTTGGGGAATGTAGTGTGGCTTGTGGATCAAAATCAAGGTGTTGGGCCAGTAGTCTTCATGTGATATTACAAAATAGAAAATTTCTTGTAATTTTGATTTAAAGGCAAAATAGGAAATATACTAACTTTTTAACATCACACTTAGTATTTAGGAACAACCCAAAATAGAATACACTACTCTTTTCGAGGAACAGATTGAGTACTACATTGGAGTTAAGCATTTTGCGCCATGTGGTGACTGTGGATCAAAATCAAAGCGCCAGGTTAGTGCTCTAAATGGGGCATTACAATTATAGTTTATAATAACATGGAGTGAAGATGCTATGTGTCATTGGAAGGTGTGTTGGAATTTATATAGAAAGATTAATTGTTCAATTGATGAGAACTGTACCATACAAATTCAAATGACTAGATTCAACTGAAAAAATGAGCCTACGAAATTCTACCACTCAAAGTTCGGCTCCTCGAGTTCATAGATAAGTTGTCGGAGGATAACTGCGTCACGTGGAAAAGAGAGAGTGGGGTGGAGAAGAAGGTAACTGGATCCTAATCTTGTACCGAAAAAAGTCTTAATATCCTGAAGCTTGCTAATAATGTATTATGCTCCTCCTCAATAATTGAAAACCAAAATTACAAGAAATTTTCCTTAGTTCATTTCTTCTACTAAAACTGTTTGCTATACTTAACTTCACTGACTTTCTTTCTCCCCCAAAATAAGTTCATTGCTAAAAATGGACAGAGGAGGCGTGTTGAGCAGCACATGGCGCGGAGTGTCCGCGCCGGTGTTGGTTCGATGATTGGAGACGTCCATCACGTATCTAATTAAGAACGATTCTTTTAGTATTTTGTACCAAACTAAAGATGAGAAATTTAATAAGTCATCATGTTTGGAAAACTTGTTTTATGTTCCCATCCCGAGGATTTGAATACTTATGTTTACATCCTGACATTGCATAATAAGACATTCTTGCCCCAATTTATTAAAAAAAAACATTTTCATATATTACTGATTAATCACCTATTCCCTTTTCCACCAACATATTACATGGAGTATTCCCTTTTTAGTGGGAATCAGTTACTCATCTATTCCCTTTTTCAAGTCAATACCATAACTGTGATTCCTCTCTCTCTCTTGTATTTTCAAAGAACCCTAAAATCACTCTCCCTCTTTATCTAGATCGTGATGGTTACACGGAGCGCCACCACCACCACATAGCAAAGGCGGTTGGAGATTGAAGCCAGAGATCAAGGAGGTTTTTACCGATCGGTTGGGAAATGCTGAAAAATCATATTTTCACTCATTGTTCTCTCCTTGATCATTTGACGTTCCATACATCCTTCCGGCACTTCTTTTCATCAGTTTACATGTGAACATATGGGTGTGATCTAGGATAAATCTTTTGACCCAGTATTATGAGGAATTGGTTTGACACCTATAATAAGAGTTGTGACGATTGAAATGAAATGTAGAGTTTGGTAATGGTTTATCGTATGAGATATGTTTTAATGACTTAAATGAGAATTTGAGTAAGATGTAAGTCGTTGAACTAGGGCCACCACTCGGTGAGTCGTTAGGAAGGGAAGGCCCGGAAGACTCGGACAAGGTTCCACGAGGCCCAAAAGACTCGACTTGGATTCCACGAGGCCCAAAAGACTCGGAAGAGGATTTCAACATCTTCACTCTAAAACTATGCACCATTTTTCTATGTCGTCCTCAAACTACCAAAATCACCCATTTCGTCCTCAAACTATTCGATTTCATCCTATTGAGTCTAATTGCTAACTTCCGTTAGGGAAGTGGATGGAAAGTTGGACATGTGCAACTCACATGACCTCTTAGAGGAGCAGAATTGCCATTTTCATATTCCATAGTCCATACTTACCTAGATGCGACGCCTCCGGCAAAGGTAGAGGCGGTGATGGTGGTTGTGGTCCTCCGCCAACATACGATGTACTCTCCCCACACAACGAAGTCCGATTAGAGTTCAATAACACCCTATTCTCCGCCTTCTCGACCTGGATCTGGACCTTCGGGATGTGATTCCATGCGGCAAGTTGGGCATGCATGATCCCCTGGATTTCTAGCTACCCGTCCTTTTTCTGTTCAAGTTTAGGTACGACGGGAGTGACGGACACATGGCTGTGTAAATGTTTAGGGGGCTTGCGGCAGTGGAGGAGCTTGGTGGGTTTTTGGCGGCGGCATCGACTTGAGATGCCGAGACAGGAGAGGAATAGGATGAGGACGATGAAATCTGGTGTCAAAATTCCTTAGAGCAATCTAGTGTCAAAATTCACATCAAATCCCCTACCAACGCCCTGTACTGAATTGATAGTTGTGTGCACAACTGCTGCATTTTCTTCCATTTCATAACCCCCAATCTCATTCAACAGGAAAAGAAATTATAACACTAAAACTTTCAACACCCCAAAGTATTTGCAATTATGGTTTGAGAGTTGACTTTAGACTTCAAAGATGGGTTTCAGAAAAATGATATCCATAAAAACGAGGCGGCATCCCGCGACTGTGTGCATATGCTCTTTATCCAACACAGATTTCGATCCTCTCTCTCTCTCTCTCTCCAAATTTCCTTATCGGCCTGCAAATGGGGGAGTGGTGTGGTGGTGTGTGGTTGGCGAGATGTGAGGTGTTTGACTGGAAATGACAATTCTACCCCTCTAAGAGGTCATGTGAGTTGCACATGTGCAACTTCCCATCGACTCCCCTAACGGAAGTTAGCAATTAGACCAGATAGGATGAAATCGAATAGTTTGAGGATGAAATTGGTGATTTTGGTAGTTTGAGGACGACATAGAAAAATGGTGCATAGTTTGAGGGTTATAAGTAAAATTCACTCAGCTTAAAATTGATGAACTAATGAAATAGATAGCCTAAAGTATGAAAATAGTTGAATGTGGACATAAGAGATGGTCGGCAATGAATAATAGTTAAATGGTGTGTTGATCGGGTACATGGACACTTGATTGGACACTTGGGTACGTAGTTGAATACTTGGACACTGTAGACACCCCAATTTTGGATACCCGTGCATCCCCGATGATGAAAAAGAATGCGAAATATACCTCAGAGCGATCCATCGGGTCAAACGAACCAAAAGATCCAAAGATAAACTCACTTGAACCGTACGGCCTTTGCTCCTAAACCGTACGGCTTAAATTCCAAAGCTTTGCCATTGCCACCATGCGGCGTACTTGTTTGCACCATGCGGTGCACATAAGCATGCCGTACGGCATCTCATTCTTTTACCGCGAATCCTGGAGCGGTCATCTCTGCCAGCAGCTTAAAACGAATCTGGGTTTTGTACTACGTAAACTCCCTACCCTGTAGCTCGACTTCTCGCCGTGGGAACCTTGCCTAACTTGTGAGAGTATCCAACCTCCACGCCTATAAAACCAAAGCTCATCCAAACGGTTTCGGGAACTCTTGGCTTACGAACGTACCGACCGAAATCAAAAAATCCCAGAAAAACCTTCTTGCGCTATTGTTATACTTATACTCTCACTCACCCATAATCCCAAAATCATACCAAAACCTTGTCTCATAAACCTCCCACCCTCAACCCAAGGTATAAAAGCCGTGCTTCTGTCTTGATTTCCATCCTCTGAGGGGCGTCTACTGGGTTTGAGGGAAGCTTCATAGCTTTTCCTTGAATACAGAATGACGATATCAATTGAACGTGAATCTCTCAAACAAGTATCATACGATATCATCCATTGTCGTGTGATACTGTTTCTATGTGGAGGTATATTTCTTTACTAAAACCATTTTCAAGATCTTCCAAAATAATTAAAAAAACATGTCTTTCATAACAACAAAGAAAATAGAAGCTACCTTCATTTTGCCGAAACTCGAATTTTCAAAATTTAAAGCTTACCAGTGGCACCGTACGGTGTCAGTCGTGCACTGCGCGGTGTACTTTTGGACGCCGTACGGCATCAGTGGCAAAAGGTTTTTCAATGCTCTGTTCTTCTAAACCGATGCTCTGTTTTGTTGAAAAACCAGTGAAGGGTTATTACCGTTTCCCCCCTATACTTTATAATCATGCAAACCGATCCCCGCACTCCTTTTATTATTTCAATTAAATGTTTATTTATATTTTAAATGTTCTTATTGTATTAATTGTTTCATTAACATGTCATTTAGTTGCAATTACCTGCCTTGTTGTAATTATTCTTTAGAATAATCATTTATTCGTTTATATGAATAAGGTTTTCAATAAAATAATTTCAGAAAAATCCCACAAATATTTAGTAGAGACCGGAAAAATACGGGCACGCGGGGTTCTTTTTCAAATAAAACCTTCCCAGTGCGTAACCTGGCTCCCGAACCCAAAATCTTCATTTTTCGCAGATCAAACCCTTTTTCAGCTGCAGAAAGAGTCATTATTTTCGAAACGGTTTGTCGGGTACCAAACATTTTCCAAAAATTAAACCCCGGGTGGCGACTCTAAATTTTCTTTTCCCCAAAATCGCCCATTTTCAAAACAACATCAAAAAAGTGGCACCGTCCACAGACACGTAGTGGGTACTTTGTGGGCATTCGTCACATGTTTTAGTCATCCATATCATTCCTTGCTCATTCATCCATGGCATTCTATTCCTTGAGCACTTATCATACTTTATACACCTAGCGCTAGTAGAATGGTGTCCTATTGGGCTAGTGAGCTCACCCTATCATTTTCAGGTAACCGGGAAAGAGAATGAGATGGATGCTTGGAGTGTGGATGCATGACATGAAGCATATTAACCATGAAGTTATTTTATCATCTTTATATTTAGTATTTTTTTTAAGATGATCATGTAACTTCGATTTATTCAATCTTTTGACAATTTCAAACTATGTATAAATTTTAAATCCTTTGGCAACTATGTATTTGGGTGTGGGTGTCCGTTGACTAGAGACACGTGGAATTTGGCTTGCAAGTGTATTTTGACTTTGACTTTTCAATGGGAATATGTATCACTTTTGACTCATCCCACGTGGAATTTTTTTATGTATTTTGATCCTTAAAAATGAGGGCGTGACAAGTTCCAAATCTTGTTAATCTCAGGATTTTTTTTTAGAATGAGTTTATGTTTTCAATGTTTTGTGAGATTTGTTAGGGATTTATGGGTTTTGCATGTTTTTAGGAGTGAACATGGTTTCTTTGTTTACCATGTTATAGCTGAATCATACATTAAGTATGGTGTATTAGTGTATAGAGTTGATTCCAGGTTTCATAGTATATTCGTTACTCATGATTTTTGCATAATATTAATCATGGTTAATTTGATTACCATGTTTTTCATGATTTTGGTTTGAGTAGTAGTTTTATGGTGCATTAATCTACCATATGTTTCATGATTCTTTTTATGATTTTTTTTTTGTGGTGCATTAATCTACCATGTTTTTATGATTTTTTATTTTTTTATATCAATATGACTTTTATGCTTGGACGATATATATCTGTTTTTTGTCGTGCATTATTGTTTCATGTTTCTTAGTTCATTTATGTACACATTTATTATTTAGAAATGTATCATGTTATGATTATTTTTTAGGTCAAAATGTTATGATTATTTTTTTCATTTTTGTTCAGAGATTTTAGGTGTGAGAAAATTAGGAGAGAGAAATATTAGAAAAATCAAGAGAGAGAAAGGGTATTTTGGGGTTTATCTGAATTTCAGGATGTAAACATAATGATTCAAATCAACTAGGATGGAAACATAAGTAAGTTTTTCGAACAAAACCCCTAATTAAGTCTCCCTTCAAAAATTATAGCTCTTGTGATTAACCTTTTTATCTGCATATTACACCTCTTGTTTGGCTTAACAAGAGGTGTAATCTTAAAATTAATCATACGGGACACATGTGATGTAATTATTTATGTGATCTTGCCACGTGTGCGCTTAGAAAAGAGCTAGGTCTAGGGCTTGTATAGCATTGCTCTAACCATAATGGGTTCATAGTAATTTTCTTTTCTTTTCTCTTTCTTTTTTACTCAAGTGATTATACAATTCATTTTTAAAAAAAAATTGGGTAGGTAAGTGGTATAGGGACCAAACAATATCAAGTACAAGATGTTGGGAGACATGCTTCTATTCAGTTCCGTGGTCTCTATGGAAAGCTAAAAATGATCACATTTTTAACAACATTGTTAAGGAATGGTAACAGGGAGCAGACCTAGCAAAAACCAGGATGGTAGTCTATTAGTCCAAATTAGTGTATTATACTGCTAGTCTTGTACTCGTTTTGTAGTCGAGCAATAAAGAAGAGAGTAAAAAAAAGAAAAAACTTTATAAAGGTTTAAACCCACAGCATCTTTCCACCATTTTCAACTCGAGATGTTTAATTACATCTGTCGTTGTTATTATAAAGGTTAAGTAGAAATAGATTAAAAAAACAAACAAACATACAAATAATCGAAACAAATACAGATTTTGAGCCCTATAACCAAGGGTAGTTCCGTACTTTCATAAGAGCAAGGTTTGGACTGGACTACTAATACTTAGTGTGAGAGGGTATTATGAATACCCATATGGACCGGCTTAGTAGACCTTTGGACTCATGGTCCAAACCCTCTTTTGGTTACCAAACAAAGTATTAAGGGCCCCATGGGATTGGTAATCCAATCTTAAGGGCTGATATGGTTAACAAATGGGGCCTAAGGGTATGAAAAACATCTCTAATTACTCTGTGGAAGATTTCAAGGGATGTCTTGATGGTATTAGGCGGATTAGAATCTGATGTAATTTTCAGCCATCTCTTGTTTTAGGCTGTTAAGAAGTAAGAACACTTTGGTGTTCTCTCTGTTCTTTTGTTTATTCCAACTCTTGGCTGGATATCTTTTCTTTTGTTTGAACTCTCCTTTGGGAGATCTCTCTCTATCTTTTCTTGATGGAACCTTATAAACCGAGCTTTAAATATATTATTCTTCTTTGCCGATCACAAAAAAAAGAAGAAGGTAAAAGATCAATAATAAATATGTTTTTTTTCTCGCAAAGCAGAGCAACGATATACGTAGGGAAAATAGAACTAGGTGAGAAAGGGATTGAAGAGACTAACCAAAATAGATTAACTTCTGCCAGAAGTTAAAGGAATTTCCACTCGGGAATGAAGTATACTTTTCGACAATTATATCAAGAAGATTGGGTTCCAAGCATGCTATCTCAGCATTTTGCTGAAGCAAAGATAAAGCCATGTCTGTAGCAGCATTGAGCGATAACAGTTAGGCAAATCTTCGGATGTTATTCGAATACTCTTTCATATTAATTTCATAGTAATGTCTTTTCCATATTTCTGTTTTGTCAGGTGAAAATCGGTAATTTTAGTTGTAGTTAGGAATGTTTGATCCCCAGTCAAATGCATGAAAAAACATTGTTACCACTCCACTTGTTATAGTAGTTAACATTAAGAGCATCTCCATCAGAACATTTTAATGTCAAAGTGTCGAAAAAAGTTCAATTTTGTTTTGTAGAAGTTTTAAGTTCTTCAACAGGCTCTTCAAAGACAAATACCAACTAATCCTTCCAATTCTTTCTTTTTCTTCAAATTCGATTTAAATATCAATCATAGTACAAAAAGTGATTCTGTATTGAAAAAATCTCCTAGAGCCTAGAATCAAAATAGCTATGGGGGGAAATGTAGTATGACAATAAAATTTGAGGTGTCCATCGGAGCGCACACTAAAGTTCATTCTTCCAATTATAAGAAACTGTGTTAACAAACAAATCTTGAAGTTTTATTAGAGACTTCTCCCACTCGACGAACTCTTATGAGCATGTGTCTCATAAGAGGAAGCAAAAATGACAGTAACTTTTTCTTTTGTAAATAATAATACACATATTGAGAAGGTATTAAGGGGACGCCACCCAAATACAAAATGATATGAAGAACAGGAACATCGATCCCTAATGACAGAAAAACAAATTCACTAATGACAGTATTTTTTTGATATAGCTTTAATTATTTATTGGCTTTAGTGTCTTTTATTTGAAATTTTTATTAACTTCGGTGTGCGTAAATAAATTATTCTAATTTTCTCTTGTCAAGACGAAAAATTAATCTAAATTTTTTGAAAAGATAACTAAAAAATAAGTACAACAACTACTCACCATAATATTCACCACGTGTAAGGTTACGGATAAGGGAATGAAGGTTCGTTGACAATATAGTGTCTTGTCTGGTGACTTCCATTAAGTAAACAGCCATATCTCTAAACCCATTTGAAGCAGCATAATGCAGAGGTATAAATCCATTACTGTCGCAAACATTAGGAAGGTCCGAGTTTTTGTTGACTAACATTTTGGCTCCCTCAATGTTGCCAATCCTTGCAGCGTAGACAAGGGCTGTATCTCCGTAGTAGTCAACAAGATTTACAACATCCTCCCGTGTCATCTTCTCCAAAAGCTTCCTCACAAAATTGTTTCTCCCCACAGACCTGATGGCGACCATAAGTGCTACTCCGTCAATTAGAGTGATGGGAGTCCTAACAGCATCTGGATCCTGTTCTATGATTCCCTTTGCTTCCTCCCAATCCCCCTTGATTGCAGCTTTGTGCAGGGGTAGATAACGCCTTATCCTAATCTCTTTTTCTTCGCCTGCATGTCCAAAATATATATATATAATATTAAAACTTTTGCAATAAAAAATTAATATTGAGTAATTATTAGACGAAAAAGAATTAAAACACTTTTAAAGATGTAATTAATTAATTACCAAATCGCAACAAAGGTGTAGTACTGTCGAATCTTTTCTCCAGTTCCTTCCACATATCTTTGGCAGTTTTTTGGTTCAACATTTGTAGGCGGATATCTTCGGTGAGGGTTGACAGTATCCATCCTCTTACAAGATTGTCTGATCTCTTCCATGCCTTGTAATAATCTTGGTTGCTACTACTTTCCTCCTCAGCCACGCCCTCGAGCACAACAATCAACAAACCTTGGCTACGAATGAAGCCCCGCATCAATTTCTTCCACTTGTCGTAGTTTCTTTCAAACAACTCTTTGGGGACGAAGTCCAGCACATTAAACTCCGTCCGGTATGGGTACTTCTCAATTGGAGATAATTCTGGATGAATTTCTTTTGAGGAAGCCATTTATCAGATATTTATGGAACGCTATATATGTATATCAACTAGGGTGAGCACGAGTCGGTTAGGGTCGGGTTTGAAGCCAACTCGCCACCCGAACCGATATGGTCGGGTTGGATTTTGACGGGCCCGACTCCGACCAATGGCATACGAAAACCGTCCGATCAACCTCTACGGTTTGGCTGGATCGGATCGGTCGGGTTAGTCGGGTCTGATGTGCTTCAGAGAAAACAAAAAATAAAGAGGAAGAAGACCGGTCTTCTGGCGTAGTTCTTCACCGTCGACGTCACCGGACTACTCTTTGCCGTCGCTAAGAAGAAGAGGGAAATGGGTTAGTCGGGTAGAGTCTGTAGAGTTTGTAGGGAGAGAGAGAGAGAGAGAGGAATCATGTAACAGAGGAGAGAGAGTAAATAGGAGTAATTGGAAGAGAGAGAGGAAGCCTCACAGCTGTATAGACTGAACAAAAATGATACATACATACCCACGTACACACTCAGCCACACCCTCTCTCACATGGGGTGTGGTCCCCACATGTGGGCCCCGTGTGGGGATCACATCCCATGTGAGAGAAGGTGTGGCTGAGTGTGTACGTTGAGGTGTGTATGCATCACTGCTCTAGACTGAAAAGTGAAAACGTGTACTAGCAAGCCAAAGGCCTAATACTTTTGACAACTCCAAGAGCTAAAAAACTACTCCCTCCGTCCGGATTTGTTGGTCTATTTTGGGATTTTCAATTTTTTTTACATTGCTTCTTTTGTACTTTCTTCATACTTTACCCTCTAATTTTTTAATATGGACAAATTTTGTTGGTCTATAATGTATATGATGACATGGGAAAACCACTCAAGTGGCGAGGCGACTTGGGAAAAGGAGGATGACATGCGACAACGTTATCCTGAGTTATTTCCCGAAGGTATAACTCTTATCTAGTCTCTTAAAACCGGTCAAGTTTGGAGGACCAAACTTCTTAAAGTGGGGATAATGTGATAACCCAATTTTTTTAAATTCTATTTCCACAAGTAGATTCGAAATAATTTTTCTAGTCTACAATAAATTCTAGGAATTTTTCCGAAAACAAAACCCAAACAGTACAACTAATAAAAAACCGAGTACACACGATAGGGAAATATATTTTTGCAATCAAGCAGTCGATAGATATGTAAATTCCCCGACCAATTCTGATAGCACTTTAATAACACTAAGAATAAAATATGTATATGCATACTCAATAATGGAAAGTCATTTGGGACACTTGGTTTTGGTTTTCTCCTAGCAGACATGGGCATGATGCCATTACAGAGAAGATAAATATAATTGACTAATAGGAGTAGCATTCTTGTGCAACGTGGAACTCCAAAGGGTCATATATTCATATTTTTGAGCAATCATGCATGCAGTGTGTCGGCAAGATTTTTGTTTCCTTCGGTGCTTCAATACACACAATTAGTTGGTTTGAAATTATTATAGAATAGTTTAATGATATTTTCACACTATAAATACCCAATTTGTTTTGCTTATCCGTACCATATCCGAACTATTACTTCCTCTGTTTCTAGTTCCATCTTCTACTGTCCAAAATTCTGTGTCATTGCCCCATCACCAAACAAGCCTCTCTCCCATTTCTCCAGTCACACTTCCATCTCTCCCTCTCAGTTGAACACTCTATTCCGGCGTCTCTCCGGTGTGCATTTTTCTCCTCGGTAATTTCTCTTTTCTTTTGCTTTCTAGACTGCCTAAGTTTAAGGGGAAAAAAAAAAAAAATGAAACAAAAGCTAAATATGCATGTATGTATGCTAATCTACTCTGATACCATTAGAAAAAGGTGTTAACTTCTACAATGACCACCAACTCGGCTCTGATCATCTAAAGGATAAAAGATGATATTTGTTTCAATAATCACTGCCCCCATGGTTATTTATGTATGCAGCAATACCCATCTGATCTCCTTTTTATTCTCTTCTACTTTTCTTCTCTTCTTTTTCTCCTCGGCAAAATTTCTACACGACTCGCCGCCGCGTTGCGGCACTGTTCAAGTAGCAACGGTGGCACTGCCCGCTGCCATTTTCTTCTTCTTTTCTCTCGCTGCTCTCTCTCTCTCTCTCTCTTCGTGCTCACTCTCCTTTCTCTCTTTAGCAGTTTAACACTAAAAAGAGTTCTTAAATGATCGAATTCATAATCACTTAAGATTAATACATAAATTATGTGGCCTAGCAGGTTCGGGCAATAGTGAGTAATTAATTGAGCGGGTGCTAATTTGTGCATCACACACGAGGTGAGTTACGAATATACCCTGGCTACATAATTCTTTCAAATGATTTTGTGATTGTTTTGTAAAATATTATGTTGATTAACAAAATTAAAGTTACTAAGGCCCCGTTCCGCTAACTCAAAAAGCCAAAAGCCAGCTTATTACGCTTTTCAAGACAGGTCATCCCCTCACAATACATCACATAAAAAATCATAAAAGTCAACGCGTTTTTCGAGCTCTCACATAAAAAAACCAAAAAACCAAAAAACCCAAGTTACTGGCACACCCCCTAAGTATAAGTTTTGGAAAAAGAGTTTTATAAATAATCATGGGATTAATCTTTTGAAAGAAAAGAATGGGAAAAGTGATTTTATAATAACATATGGGTGTTGAGATTGATGTTTTGGCACCTATCGAGAGGATACGGCCGGGTATCCTATTGTTTGGATTTGATATCATTTCCCACCTTTGCTGGGGTCGCTCCCCATGCTACCGCCGGCAGTCCACCCATGACAACGATTATATGATATGTGGATTTTGATTTTACAGTTTGCAGTTGCAAGCAGCAAGGTTTATATTTGGTGGTTATCAATTTTGAGTATACGCCATGTTTTTATCTGATTGATTGATCCCATGTTATTATGTAACCTTCGTATATCGTAATTCTCACTGGAATGGTTTTGTGTTTACGAAACCCTTTCAGGAAATCAGGATTAAGGAGGCTCTCACTGTGTGTGATTATTTATCAAAGCTTGCAGTTGTTATTGCGCAAAAAAGAAAATAAAGTGTTGTGCTATAATAAGTGGCATAAGTGTGTGGGCCACATGTTTGTAATTCCAGGGCCAATAGGCGAGTATGTATTTGTTGGGCACACAAGACAGCTCTGATCTTATATTATAATGTTGATTTATTTATGGACTTGGGATATTTAGAAAATTTTCCAAAGTGTGTGATACAAAAAGGCCTGGGGTGATAGGTAAATCACTGGCCGTGTCACGAACTCATGCGTAATGGGTTTGGGTCGTGACACTCTCTCTCTCACTCTCTGTGTTCATGTGCGTGATTTGTGTGTGTGATTAACGGACAAGAAAAAGAAGAAGAAGGTGGATTTGAAGGGGTAATATGGTGCCAAAATCCCACAATCCCCCCCGCCCGATCGATTTGCTAATGAGAGGGGGGAGGCTGTCGTTAGCTAACGAGGGTCAAGTTGGAGAACCATTCCCAACAGTGCCACAAAACCGGGTGGTGTATGAAAACAATTACTAAGAAAAGCCCTAAATGATCATAGGTTAGTAGGAAAAAGTGAAGAAATGATTTGCATCTATTGGGAAAAAAAACATCAAATAAGAAAAAGAATGAGATCAATGATCTGATTGCCTAAAATAAATTTAGGGCTTTAGGTTAGAGTATCTGAACTCTAAATACCGAGGTTAGAAAAACAAAAATTGAAACGGTTCTTAATGAGCCGTGATATCGGCTTTCGGGGGACCATTGTGACACCCCATTTTTCACCCATTGAAAATGAAAAAACCGACTCCGTTCCCACGGGGAACAAGAATGAAAAAGCGTGAATTCTGTTAAGACCCCTTTTACAAAACAAGTTCACTGCAGTATCAAAGCCTGACGGTCTGACAATGCAGGGTGCGGAGTAGTGCTCGACCTGCGGGAGAGGGCGGGAAGTAGATCAGAAAGATTAGTGTGAATGTTAAAGGAAAAAGGGATTGAACCTGAAACCGCTTTGTGATTGTATGTACTTATTTACTAACCTATAAACACAATTATGTCTTATCAAAACAAAATGTACTTAATAATAGTTCATCAATCCTAACCAGATCTTAGATTCGACACAACAAAAGCAAATGATAGAAATATGAAAGTACGGAAACCTATTCATCTTTCATGTTTTTTGTAACCCAACAACGGAAAATGGGGAAAACATTTTACCAGAAAATATTTTACGTCCAAATAAACGGAGCCTAACACTCAACAAGCTAGGCATATCGAAAATTAATTTTGGAAAGTCTATTTTGGTGAGAACTCGCTTGTTGCTCTTATATATAGTCAATTGTAAACACTTTTATGGCGAACACATTCATTCTAAGATACACTCTAATCCTGCTATCGACTAATCGACCCCTCCGAACCCCTAAGATACATTCTAAGATACATTCATTCTAAGGGATCATTCACCGGCAAAAATCACCACAAGGACCAAAAGTTCCCAAATCATGACCAAATCAAAGAATGGGTGGCGCGTGATCGTCGTGACTCCCATTGTGGACCCCATTTGTTTCTCATGGTCCTTCATTAAAAGGTGCGCATCAAGTCCTTAGTGCGTATACCTCCGATGGTTGTTTCTTAGGAAATTCGTGTGCTCCAGCAACAACGTTTTGTAGGGTGTATTCATGATCCGTACCTTAAATCTCAACCGGAGTCAAAATTGGGGGCTATGTATAATTCAATCCATGGATTTTCGGAATGAATGGTAAAGTACGTTTGGCCTGAAAATCCAAAGTTCAGAGAAATTGTTGACTCAGCATATTTGGAACATGAACAGCAAGCTGGTTCCTCTGGGTTTGAAGGGATTCGGTTCATGTTTTATTGGGATCGGAAATTCGAGAAGGGGGGCCTTCTTTAGAAGTTCCTCCCACCGCTAGAATGAGGTATACCGTGATCACTTTTATATTTTGAATCACAAAAAAATTACTCCCGGATCCGTCCCTATTTTATAGTCCCAGTTTACACTTTTTGTTGTCCCAAAAAAATTGTCTCATTTCAAAACTAAATGGGCAATAGGTAATGAATTATCTCTTTTACCCCTCCTTTTGAAATTAGTACTACTAAAAAAGTAAAAAAAATGTAATGATTGAAGGGTAAAATGAAAAAAGTAGATTTTGAAAAGTGCAGTAATTGTGTTCCTTTATTTAATTGGAATCCCCAAAAGGGACTATAAAATATGGACGGATGGAATAGTATTCCATTACAAAATCTCAAATTTGAACATTAAAATATTTGTATATTGAAGCACAAAAATTCATAAACAACACCGAAGAAGTACGTAACAAACACCACAAAAACTCATAAGTTTTGCGTCATCATTTTGACCTCACCGACTTTTTTGACCAAAAAATTTATAGATTGGACCACTATCTATTGGACTACAAAAATTCTTAAAAATAACCACAAAGTATCATAACACGAGCTACAAAGATTCATAAAATTAGCTGCAAAATTTCATAAAATAAGCTACCACAAAATTCATATTCCGTGCCACAAAAATCTATAAATGAAGCCACAAATAAAATTGTGAAGATGTACGGTACACCTCAAACAAGGGACTCCTTATATGGGTACACCATTTTGGTATACACCAAATGTACACCACTTTCGTGGGATCCATTTTGGGTCCCACACAAATGATCGGAGCTGCTCAATATTCTTAAAATGCTTTTTTAAGGGCCTCTGTAAAAAATTAGCTCATTTTAACACCGGTAATGACTCGATCGATTCTGCACTCAATTTACTGTCAATTGAGTGCAGAATCGATCGAGTCATTACCGGTGTTAAAATGAGCTAATTTTTTACAGATGTCCTTAAAAAAATATTTAAAAAAATATTGAGCAGCTCCGATCATTTGTGTGGGACAGAAGCGGTGTAATTTGGTGTACAACATGCCAAATTGTTGTAATTCAATGTAGGTGGGCGTTGGGGATTTCTTTTACCCGACATGTAGGAGAATATTTTTGTAAGTGTCACGAAAAATACATCATACGAAATGAACAACATTACAGAGTCCAATAACATAAACCCACAAACATGCGAGAAATAAGCAACGGAAAAATATATCCACACTCCACAGCTGGAGGACAAATCTTAAATTAGTTACTCAAGTATGTCTTGAGTCTCCAATGCTCATATTTAACCTAATCGACCATACGATCACTTCGCTTGCCAAATATTCCTCGACCATATGTGGATTGAACCATCTCTACAAGGAGAGGAAATTGCAACACTCCGAACACGGTTACTGGAATACTAGCTAATGCAACGATAGGGATAAGAACCCATTGCTTATTAACTCCAAACACAAGATAGAGTATAGCACCAAAGGCTACCATCGTGGATAAGATGGAGACAAATAAGGTTATGAGACCAATAACTAACCTATTAGGTAAGGTATGTAAGAAATCTTCCTCTGCATATCGAGAAGTCAGGATAAGCAAGAACATCAACACAGAAGTGATGGATGAGAATAGGGCAAGCGCGTCGGATACACCAAAGATTATGAAGGCTTTTTGTCGTGAGAGTATCGGAAGGCCATTAGTATTGTTTCCACCAGGTACTGTAATAGCAGCAGCAAAAACCATAGTGGTGATAAGGGCAGCAACTATGGTGCATGATGTGGCTGTATCTTTCATCCATTTCTCACCATCTTTTACCAAACCTTGGTGTGTATCAGAAAATACTTCTGCAGGTGTCATTAAATCAATATTCCTCGCTTCTTTGACTCCAGGATCAGCAAATTTTTCCACTTCCTGTATAAATCGTTAATTTGGATTGAGAAACCAAGTTTCTACTTTGTAAAAAGAACAATGATCAAAGGCTTGTAGTCTACGTTCAAGTATTCTAGAGGATGCACTGGGACACAAAAATTATGGAATGGTGGTAGTTAAAATTGTGCTTATATGCGAATAGTAGAAGATATAGAAAAAGATTTTGTCCTTGCTCGACTGTTACCCCTGTTTCTGCATTTAATTGTAGCCGCTGATAAAAAAAGGGCAATTAATTGTGGCATTATGCAGGAATAGCGGAGATTTGATTAAAAAAAAAAAAAGCAGTTTACATAGTGATACAAATATGTTACTAAAGTTTCCATGCTAATTTTTAATATAGTGCTACTAAATTTCATCTTTTCATATCTATGTTAGTATGTTCAACCGAAAATCATAAAAACATATTAAAATTTTGAGTTTGTAGTACTTTTAAAAGTTTATTTATATATAAGATATAAAATTTTCATTATTAACATGTAAAAATTTAGATATATTCAAGGTTATATGTGAAATTCTTACAATATATATATATATATATATATACTCTAGGTTCGCGAGCCCATCAGAGCCGAACATCGTCGAGTTCAAGTTCGGCTCGTTTATGGACAGAGCCTAACATTAGGGTCTAGGTCCGGCACGTTTAGTAGATGAGTCGAACTCGAACGAGTTTTTATCAAATCGAGCCCCGAATAGTTCGCGAACGGCTCGGTTCGTTTGCAGCCCTACACCCAACTCACACATGGAAATTAGAGAAAAAATTTGTATTGTATATATATAAACACACACACATACACAAAAATGAAAACTCTTCCTCTCAGGACTTCTCTCACACTCTCAGATTACATTGCACCCATAACAGCCCCTCTCTCACTCAGTACATTTAAATGAAGTGAAAGGGGACCAAGCCTTAAAGGCTATTCGTGAATGTCAGTTAGGGCAGCTGAGGTTACGTGTGAAGTCAGTTAAGGCAGCTCAAACAGTGTCTACCGACACTTAAGTGAAACATCTAGTCATGACACTCAACAATCACCCCCTCCAAACAAGTGGAAAAATTGACACACTAGCATTCATTTATCTCGAGAACCATTGCAGCATCCGTCTGCTCACACTAGATGATCATCCATCTGATAATCTCAGACACCGCCTGGGAAGAGGTTGACGATTGTCTCAATTGACGCACCACATTTCCTGAGCATCATTGCACCCTCCAAATTGGGATACACAACTTTGGAATGTCTTCGTGCACGGTTTTTATTGATCAAAAAGAATAATCTACTTCAACCGATATGCCCTTAGGCACGGCCCTACATAACATAGAAATCACACTTGGAAAAGGGTGGACCTGCTAGATCTTTGTGGCTCATACCAACTTCATTGGCAGATATTATGCACCCCATGATCGAGGTGCTCATGTCAACCATCAACAAGAAAAATGTAGTGTGCACCCCCTAAAAAGTAACTCAGAAACAGTGACTATGGAAATCTACAAAGCTACACCAACTCAACATCCTCCACCTGTCTCTGAAAGAACAATGGAATGCCTCACCACATTCGAACTTGGCTGACTCTAGAACATAGTCCATTTCTACCTGCGTTTCTCTATGCCTAACTGCTCGTATCACACCCTGGGATGCAATTATCAGCTTCCGTCGATCCTGGAATGCTCATGCCCAATCACAAGACACAATAAAGTGACACCATCTCTCCTCATCATGTGGCCACACATTTGGATAGGATCCTAGTCACTAATTGAACACATAGAGAAAGAGAATCCATGTGATGCATCACCTCATCAACCATCTCAATTTCTTTGTCCGCGGCTTCCGTGAACATCTCTCAACAACCAATTGCTTGCTATCTGATCAGAAATATCACACACCATCAGATTCAGTACCGGCACACATGTACGTATCAAGTCGTGATTCCTCGTAGTCCTGCGCCTTTCCTTTACGTTGCTGCAATTTTTGCTTATCTTGTTCACGTCACAAAATACACATACTACTCATCTCGTACCTAACATTAGCTCTGTCTGTCAGAACTTATAATAAGCCTGTATAGGTTGCCCATCATCTTCCTTGTGCAGTCCGAATCAAAACTGCATATTTAGATGATAGGTCTTTGTCTTCGAATTAACTAAGACTGCCCCCGATCACTATTGACCATCTCTGCAATAACCCTTGTTGCATTGATCAACCTTCGATCTCTGTCGAGTCTGTCAATCCTCCTTGGTGGGTAGCAATCATGCACATTCCGCCCTCATTGCCTAAGACCTCTGCCACTCTCGTCATCTCTCCTAGGTCTCCTCCTGCCTCATTGTTCATTTCATTTCTACTCCCAGCCTAGCACTCCGTGAACTCCATCAGATCACCCTGGTTTGCCTCTGACTCAACCATATCGCATCCGATCGATTCTATTCATGTGCGAGCCTCCTCGATCTCATCGGATGTGTTTAGAACCGCAACAATCGACTAAGATCTGAGTCCACCATTGAATCTAGAATAGTCCAATTAGCTAGGGATCAGCCTTTGCGCATCCTAAAACATTCCAAAACTGCCCTGGAATGGCCCAAACGGTCCCACACCAGCCCGAAACACCTTGAACCGGCCTTGAATCCTTCTCAACTGCAAAAACTTGAACCATCCTCCAAAAGCTTTGAATTGACCTCTGGAACTCTTTTAACCACGTATAACCCTTTTGACCTTCTGTAGACCTAATCTGAACCTTCTAGCCTTCTTTGGCCGGGAACACCACGTCATCGCTGACGAGCTGATGTGGCGCTGACATGGTACCATTGTGGTGCTGACCTAGCGCCACTGTGGCGCTTATTGTAGGAGCTGCAAAGTCTGATCGTTGTTTTGAAACTGGAAATCCCATCCGGATGGGAATCCGGGCCTTCCGGTAGAAAAATCCCGAGGATGGATTTTGTTCGTGATTTTCTAGAAATCCCGTCCAGACAAAACCTCCCGAATGGTTGAAGGCGAGAAACACGTGTTTTGTGGCTTTTAGGGTTTTCTAATAATGTGCTCCCTTACATCTATAAAAGGGAGCACTAGGGCAACACCCATTGTAACTTTGCTTTTTTTTCATCATAGTGCAACCCCCCAGCACCCAGTGGAGTACAATTGAGTGATTAACTCAAGTTGGAACCACGTATATTATATCATTGTTTTGTGTTCTTTGTTCTTTCGATTGTTTGCATATATTTCTGCGTGCTATTGTTTTCTTGCCCAAACAACCGGTATCAAAGCACCCAGGTTAAACGGGAGCATCGATGGCAGGAGAAGACGTTGGAAAAGTTTGCGGAATCGAAAGTTTCGACGGAAAGGACTACGGATATTGGAAGATGCAAATAGAGTATTATCTATACGGGAAGGGTTTGAATGGTCTGTATGATGGAACGAAGCCCGCGTGGATCAGAATACACTAGATAGGAAGGTTTTGGGGATTATTCGATTGATGTTGAAAAAGTCGGTGGCTTATGACGTTGCAAAGGAAAAGACTACCAAGAAGATGATGGCGGTCTTGTCAAGTATGTATGAAAAACCTTATGCCAACAATAAGGTATATTTCATGAAGCAGTTATTTAATCTTAAGATGATTGATGGAACCCCTGTTACGAATCATCTTAATGAGTGTAATACTATTACTAATCTATTGTCGTCTGTTTCAATTGATTTTGATGATGAGATACGTGTCTTGATTGTTTTGGCCTCTTTACCCAATAGTTGGGAATCTATGTGTATGGCAGTTAGTAACTCTACAGGCAAGGAGAAACATAAATAAGATGACATTCGAGATTTGATCTTGAGTGACGACGTTCGTAGGAAAGATTCTGGAGAAACCTACTCGTCGATTCTAGTTCTGCGTTGAGTACCGAGAACAGAGGTAGGGGTTCTAAAAGGTGTTTAGGTAATATGAATAGGTCAAAATCCAAGAAGCACAGGAGCAAGTCTAGAACAAGTCAATAGGAGGTTGAATGTTGGAATTAGGACAAGATGGGCCATTACAGAAGAAATTGTAAGGAGCCGAGAAAGCAAAATGATTCTACTTATGTTGTTGCGGATGATAATCAAGATGCTTTGTTCCTTTCAGTTGACAGTCTGATAGACTCTTGGGTTTTGGACTCAGGAGCTTCTTTTCATACTACTGTGCATTAAGAAATCATCGAGAAGTTTGTTCCGAGTAATTTTAGGAAGGTGTATTTCGCTGGTGGTGAGGCATTGGATATAGTGGATATGGGAGATGTTCAAATCAGATTGCCTAATGGATGTCCATGGTTACTATAGAAAGTCTGATACATTCCTAAGTTGATGAGGAATTTGGTTTCTATAGGGCAACTTGACGCTAAAGGACACATGGTTGCTTTTGGTGGTGATCGTTGCATTGGTTGTGACTCATGGAGTCAAGATAGGGACGTTGTATATGACGGAAAGCACAAGGGTACTGTTGCAATTGCTAATGCAACTGTCAATGCAAATTTATGGCACCGCAGGTTGGGTCACATGAGTGCAAAGGGGATGAAAGTACTATTGTCAAATGGGAAACTGTCGGGGTTGAAGTCAACAGATTTTGGTTTGTGTGAGGGCTATGTTTCGGGAAGCAGAAAAAGATCAGTTTCTTGAAGACAGTCAAACCACTGAAGCCACAGAAATTGGAGTTACTGCACACGGATTTGTCGGACCCTTTCTCCGGTTCAATCCATTGGAGGTTCAAAGTACTACATTAGTTTTGTCGATCACTTGAGTAGAAAAGTATTGGTTTACTTTTTTGAAATATAAATCTGATGCCTTTATTGCTTTTTTGAACTAGAAAACAGCAGTGGAGAATGAAACTAGTCTAAGACTAAAATATCTAAGGTCAGATAATGGAGGTGAATATGATGGGATGTTCAAGAAATAGTGTCAGGCTAACGGTATTAGGATGCAGAAGACTATTCCCGGGACCCCTCAGCAAAACGATGTTGCTGAGTGCATGAACAGGACTTAGAATGAGCAAGCGAGCTGGAAGCATGAGGTTGCATGCTGGGTTACTAGAATTTTTTCGGGCTGATGCGGTGAGCACTGGGGCTTAATTGTTAAATCGAGGACCGTCAATTCCTATGAATTTCAGACTACCTGAAGAGGTGTGGAGTGAAATGGAGGTAAACTTTTCATTTCTTAAACTTTTTGGTTGTGTTTCATATATTCATGTTGACTCTGATACTCGTAATAAATTAGAAACAAGTCCAATAAATGTTTTTTTATTGGACATGGTGACGAGGAGTACGACTACTAATACTGGGATGCAAAAAATCGAAAGATTGTGAGAAGCCGGAATGTGATATTCAATAAGCAGGTTATGTCCAAGGATTGAGATAGGACAGAACAAGTTGAGTCTGTGCCAGAGGTTGAGGAACAGGATGTGGTTGATTTGTATGATTTGTCTAAGGGTTTTGTGTCAGACAAATGCCAAGAGGATGAAGAGAATGTTATTCTGTAAGCGGGACCCAGTACGCCAACTACTATTATCCAAAAATCTTCCAAGGTTAGTAAACCGCCACTATGTTCTTCACCATCTTTCTACTACATATTGTTCATTGATGCTGGTGAACCAGAGTATTATGATGAGGCTTTGCAGAATGAGAGTTCAATCAAGTGGGAATTGGCCATGAAGAATGACATGAACTCTTTTTTGATAAACCAGACGTGGAAGTTGACAAAATTGCCGGCCGATAAGAAAGCTCTTCATAATAAGTGGGTATACAGATAGAAAGAGGAGCACGATGGTAGTTACAAAGCTCGATTGGTGGTCAAAGGCTTTCTGCAAAAGGAAAGGATTGACTACACCGTTATATTTTCTCTAGTCATAAAGTTGATGCAATACGGTTGGTATCAGGGATTGTGGTTGCTGAGGATTTGTATTTAAAGCAGTTGGATGTGAAGACTACGTTTCTCCATGGGGATTTGGAGGAGGACATCTACATGCCTCAGCCACAAGGCTTCGCAGTAAAAGAGAAGGAAAAGATGGTTTGCAAACTGAGCAAGAGCCTATATGGATTGAAACAAGCTCCACGGTAGTGGTACAAGAAGTTTGATAACTTCATGTGCAGCAATGGGTTTAAACGACTGGAGGCAGATCATTGTTCTTATACCGAAGGGTTTGGCAAGTCTTATGTGATTTTGTTGTATATGTTGATGACATGCAACGAAGGCGTTTCGGCAATGGCGCAGGGATGCAGAGACCAGAGGAGAGGTGAATTTTGCAAATCGGGTTGAGGTTTTGTAATTGGACAGGTGTCAGTCTTAGAGAATGGGGACAGAAAAATTTCAAAAATTATTACACCTCACCAATACGAAAATGCCACCTCAGTCAGTGGGGTCAAGTTACCCCACTTGACCCCTCTCCCTCTCCCCTTATTTTGAATCTCGTAATGTACCGATCTATCGGTACAACCGTTTTAGAGAAAAAGCAATATAACAAAGGTCTGATTCCGTTTTGATTGATTTCTCAGCATCTACCGGAGGTACCGGTGAGTTCCGGTGGGTTCTGGACAGTACCAACGAGATGTATTTGGCAGGAAACAAATGCGAAAATCATCAAAAGAATATAGAAGAAAGGAGAAGATAAAAGCCAGCTTCGTTACGGATCTGGTGTCTAAGCATCTTACGACGAAACCCATTGTTTGGTTGGGGTTTTGAGAACCTGGTTTTGAAAACCCGGGTTCTCAAAATCCCAATCCAAAAACCCTTGAAAACCCTTGGAAACTCTTGAAAACCGAACAAAGGTTCGGTTCAGAAACCCAAACCGAACAAGCCACGTATGTTTTTTGAGCTCTTCCATCGATCCAACCTCAATGGACTATGGAGATGACAGTGCCCAGAGGTTCTTTTCTATTCTTGAAGATGACTGACTGACTGTGACGGGGTTTAATCGAGAAGGGGAAGCAGCGCATGGGAAGGCAAGTTGTTTTGGGACAGTAAAATAGGAGTAATTTTGTAGATATCTAGACTAGAGTGCAATACACCACCCCTTTTTTGGCAGACTTTCATACTTTCTCGTTATGTTTTTTCTTTTTTTGTTACTACTATTCTTTTGTTAAATAATGTTTTTAAAATATGTTAATAACATATCTAAACGAAGGTAATTTTTCAATATGTATAAATGTAAAAATTAAAACTATATTTTTTCAAAAACTATAACGAGAAATCTGAAACGTTACCCAGTATTTTATGGGTACCGATACTTTTCATACCAGTCACAAAAACAGTACGTATCATGCCTGTGCGATCCGTATTGCTATAAGAAGGACTAAAAGTCCGGTGACAACAAAGTGTTTCCATATTGTATTTTTAAAAGTTTCATTTACATGGTGTGGAAGCGGGAAACTGACCTTATACCATTGTAATTCTCGCTGTAGCTGTAGAACTGGACCTGCGGCACTAAATCTGAGAATAATTTGTTGCTCATTTTTCAGACGTGCAGCCAAATGTAGACCGTTGTTCTGTGAACTATCTTGATGAGCTATATATACCGGACCAATACTAGTTTGATATATGAGGTTGAACACAGTTTCACGACGACACTGAATTGCATATTGAAATATGTTTAGGTCGTCCTGATCTCCAGAACAAACCACTAAAGGGCATGACAGCATAATCTCTTCAACAATTTCAGGTATCCCAACATATGTCGCTTTGTGCAACACTGGCTTAAATATCCTTTCAGTTCTTGAGAGAGGTAATTTTGCGACTTCCATGCAGAGAAATTTGACAAGCTCAAGTGCATGATGTTGTTTCTCTTTTATTTCTCGGATGCTTTTGATATGTGGCACTGTAAAATGATTTACTTTTATTAGCATGCAATAATCGTACTTTGCATGAATACTAGCTAGTCTATGCCCTGCAATATCATTGATAGATGATTTATATATTCAAAGTACGTACTATACTTACCAAGGCTTTCGGCGACTTCCCATAACATAAAATGCAATCTTTGCCTCACTACACAATAAGAGTCAAGGAGTACTCAATTGATTAAGTATTCGTCTAACAGAAATCAAAATTTACTTAAAATGAAAGAAGTCAAAATATTTATAAAAAAATTTATAACGGCTGAAAGATTTATTAATTAAAGTAAAGATTACAATGATTAAAGGGAGGGTAAAGCAAAAGATTACAAAATATCTAATTTTTGCGTGAATGAATTGACCCCACCTTTCCTCCCAACATTTTCATGAGAACTTTGAATTGGTTAGTGGTTACTTAATCTCGTTTAAAATTAACGACTCTACGTCAACTTGTGTAGCATGAAGGTGGGAATAAGAGAGAACCCAGTTTCTCACAAACACAATTGTTGTATTAAACACTCACAACATTACAAACCTAAGTAGCCAACTCACCACTCACATATTTCTCTCATTCATACACTTCCACCTCATGCACACACGTTACAAACACATTCTGTTAGGATTTTCGGAACCCTAAAATACCCCTACGGATCTTGGGAACGATGAATCACAGAACGAGAATAAACAAATAGTGCGTAATGAAAACTGGAAAAAAAAAAAACAAGACACAAGATATACGTGGAAAACCTCAATGCGAGAAAAACCACGGGAGCCACACCAGTCCACTACGAAATCGATCAAGAGTACAAGTCTTCTCGCAATCTCTCTGAGACAGATTTTCTCTTGCATCTCTCTGTTTTTCTCTAAAAACTGATACCCCTAAATTATGAGCAAATTGCTAAATAAATAGGTCGGGTTCTATGGCCGAAATTACACACGGAGGTCCAAAAATATCATTTTCGCTGCAGTCGTGTCCTTGGGGGCTTCCGCCCCCGGAATAAATCACTGCTGAAAGTTATGTGCACCCCAACACATTCCAACGACAAAATAGCTACTATCCAACTATCATCCACCAATAGATAATTTGTTGGCTTTGGACCCTCACTCACTTAATACTCCTCTCCCTCTCTAATCCAACATGCTAAAGTTCGTCTTTGTTGCCTAGTAGGTGATTTTAACGACTTCTGTGGTCGCAAGGATGGAAAATATATTACATCTTTCCAACATTGACATTTTTTCGTTTAATCTCTTTTCAAAACTATTATAAATAAATAAGTTAGGTATTGTGTGCCCGAGCCAGAGATGCAGCACTTGGCATGATTCTCACTCTCTCCTCCTCCGTTATTGCGGTTGGCAATGCTTCCTGATTTCTTTGGAACTCCTACATGTTATGCAAATTATTAATTAGTAAAAAGAAAAAGTGAGTGCTACATTGCATCTTGGGCTTTAATTTGTTAGATAAGGTTACATTTGCTGAAGAATAGACTTACATGGCCGTTTACATCTTTACCCAATTACTCGAGGGGAGGTGATCGGTCATAAATGATCCACCCTAGTTTCGAAGAGTTTAAATTCTTTCCACCTCAGATGGAAACTCCACACTTCCGGCCACCATGCAAATAGGGAAGAGGAGGACATTGCAACGAGTATCCAGACCCCACCACCAATCAAGAAACTTATGGGGAGTGGGACCTCAACCTAGAACTATAGAAGGCTCTGTATTCGCCTTACTTTTTGTGTTGGACAAATATAATTTAATTTTCCGACAAGTACTATTTCTTATTGTATCAAACTAAAAGTTCTTTTCAAGCTATATTATTCCGCTGCTTATTAAGACAAACCGTTTATTAAATGAATTTTTTTAGATCTCTTATTTTAATTAATGTGTCCGAAAATCGGGGCATTACAAATAATGAAAAGTCCTAAGAACTTTTTTCCTTTCAAATTTCGGTTACAATTTAATTTATTAACCTTTAATTCTTTTTATATTCTTCTAATTGCTTTATGGCAGTTGTTAGGTTCAAGTGCTTACCATCTCACCAAAACCCGCAGGTGTTAGTGAAGGTGCAACTTTATTTTCATAATCCCTATCGCGCCTAAGCGCCAACAGGTCAACTGACACTTGGCCCACCTGGCCTCCGCCCCAGCAGGATGCTCGACTTGGCCCACTAGGCCTCCGCCCAACAATCCTCCCTTCAGCACCTGCCCGCAAGCAGCATGCTATCCAGGATGAACCCTTGATCTTGGCTCTGATACCACTTGTTAGAATCAAGCGTTTACCATCTCACCAAAACCCGCAGGTGTTAGTAAAGACGCAACTTTATTTCCATATTCTCTATCGCGCCCAAACGCCAACAGGTCAACTGAAACTTGGCCCACTTGGCCTCCGCCGATGCTGGACTTGGCCCACTTGGCTTTCGCCCAACAGCAGTAAACATGTACTTGTAAGAGTTAAAAAAGTTATGAAAATGAAGGGAAGGAAAATGAAAAGGTAACAAAGGGGAAGGTAAAAGGGTATTATGGTCTACTAGAATACAAGTTTTTCTCTTCATTCAAAATTGCATTACGCATTAACTAGTTCACTATTTCTCATTGAAGTGGAGGGAGTTAATTTCATTTAATGACCATGATCATGTGCCCCTAGGCATATATTAACAAAAGCCATAAGTAACAGTTGTTTAAAAGTCAGAAGTTTTCCACCTCAACTATTATCCCGTGAAGACTTAACGGGGAATGAAACTTCTGTCAACTATCTCCTCGAAAACCGGCTCTCTCTCTCTCTCTCTCTCCCCCCTCTTCATTCTTCCTCTGCCCTCCATGTTATTTCTCTCCTCTTAAAGGTTCTACGTCCCTCTAGGCCCAAATCAAAGTGTAAGATCTAATCTTTGTTTCATTACAAATCGATTTCCGTATCTTGTCTGTTATTCACCCAAGATGAGTGCATATAAATTACAAATCGGAGAGCCACTTTACTAAAAGCAGAGCATGTATTCAGATTTGGATTCAAGGGTTGAAGAACATGTACTTTCCTCTGCTTAAAATTGTAATTGGAACATGGAGTAAGTTATCTATGAAGAACAATCTCGTTTGATTGTTTATGCATTTATTTGTTTTTATTTTAACTGTTTAAATAAGATGGTGGACTTGATTTTATCTATGATGTACGTTCCTCTACTTTACCAATGATTCTACTGTTGAAATATCAACTGGGTTTTATCAATGCCAGACTTGTGATTAGGAGAATTGGCTTTGCCATTGCCTATAACAAGGGAAAATGGATGAAAGAGAAGCTGAGCTTTGCTTGTCTCTGTTTTTTTGTTAAAAAACAGAGCAACGTCATGAGTCTCCTCTAAACCCATCACCTTTCCAATTAGAAATAATTTCTTCTCATTTCAATTATAGGAAAAAAGCTCCGTATGTACAAAAATAACAACAGCATGTTGGTTGTTAATTTCGATCTAAAAAAACCAAGAGCTCCCCGCCTATTTTGCTCCAGCTAAACTAGAAGGACAAAATAAACTGTTGGACCCCAAGTGGTTGGGAAGAAGGGGAGAAAATGTGGAAGGAGAAACTCTGTTACACAGGAGGAGAGAGAGAGAGAGAGAGAGAGAGAGAGAGAGAGTAGTTCATTCGAAAATGGGAAAGTGAAGGAAGCTTCTGAATTTTTATCGTGAAGAGAGAGAAAAAGTTGACAGAAGTTTATTCCCGTTAAGATAACAGTTGAGGTAGAGAGGTTCTGACTTTTTTGAACAGCTGTTACATTTTGATTGGCTACGGGTACCAGACATGCCACGTGGTACCCTATTTGCAACCAAAATTTTCTCGTATGGAGCTTCTTGGCCCAGCGGAAAGCATTTTGCTCCTTACACGTCAGGTGCTTGGTTGGAGCCTTACTATCTAGGCCCCCTTAAAGTTTTAGGAGTAGTACTTTTTATCTCTTCAAGAATAAGGGTCTAGCCATTAACTTTTCAAGATAAAAGGCTTCTTGTGGTTGATTAGCTTTTGTTGTGATGAATTTTTGCACCTTTTTTCTTTTTATTTTTTGTGTTGCTCTTGATTAGGATAATTGAAATAGATATTCCTACATATATAATAACAGCAATATATATAGTTGTTGAGAAAAGAATATATAATTGTGATATAAATGGGTTTTTTCCGTTTGGATGATTTCTATTTCTTCAATATTTTTGTTCCTTTATTCAAGATGAATAGAAAAAGTACAAGATCTGAATAAGCCGACTACAAATTTTCTTTAAAAAGGGCCTATTATAAAATAAATTCCTTCGATAATACAATTAATTTTTAATGAAAACTTGACTTCATGTTGTAAGAGCTACTATTTGTTTTAGTACGTTTTTACTTTAAATTACCTTTGTAGATATGATTATAGTTGTGTAGTTTTTTTTTTTTTGAAAGGCGAAAATTTTATTAATCTTTGCAATAATACAAAGACAAAAGGACAAGGAAAGAAGGCATCGAATGCAATGCCCATCCAAGACCCGAATTCTAAGTTAGTAAGAAGCCAACCAGAAAACACCCATGGGGCCGAAGCCCAAACATCTAAAGGCCTAGACCCAATTAAGAGCCATACCAGATACAACAACAAGCTCAAACACCAATGGCCTAGCCCAAATGGCAAACCAAATAAAATGTTGCAGTCCAAAAAAACCCTAAGCAGCTAACAAGCCGCCACCACCGCAGACAAGCAAAGCCGATCCACTGCTACCGAAAGGAGAGACGATCCGCTGCCACCACCGCCACCAGAACCCGGGGAACAAGCCCCTGTTGCTGCCCCGGAGGACAGCTCGAAACGCCCTCCACGGCACCAGAAAACCAAGCTGCCGCCACGACGAAAACCATCCCCAAAACTGCCGCTGCCGCGAAAACCATCCCCAGATGCAGCTCTGCCCCTGGCCGTTAGGCCAAAAACCTCGAACATCCAGCATTGAAATGAGGCAAGGAGAGCTGACCGACGAGCCGTTAGGCAAGAGAGAGCTGCACCCATCAGTGCAAGCCCAAGCCGGAAGACCAGATCTAGAGGAGAAACGTAGAGAGAGAAATGGGTGTGGAGAAGGCTGATGGGGAAGGAGAAGGATGAGAGGGAGAGAGGGGGGAGAAGAGGGAGGAGGAGATGGAAAGCCCGGGGGAAGGATGGGAGGCGCCGCTCCCCCCAGGCGGGGAGCCCTAACACACTGAGATCTACTATATGGGATTAACAATAAATGTAATCGTAAAGGGAGTTGGACATGCTGTGTAGTTAATGATGTACATGTACACGCTGTACTAATTCATAAAACTATTGTGAGACTTCAACTTCTTAAGTAAATTACCCAAACTTTTTAATTCAACCCTTTTTTTTTTTTTGGGGGGGGGGGGCGCTAAATTTTAATTCAAACCTTTGATGGTAGGTTTAAAACTGAATCATTCAAATGTAATATAGCGTGTTGCTACGATACCATTCATTTTTTTCATTTTAAATTTAATCAACAAAAGATGAAGGCCCCTACCTACAAATTCGCTTAGGGCATGAATATCCCCCCACCCCTCTAATGTTGTCTTTTTTTACATCTACAAAGATATTACTTGCGTTTCAAGTGTAGGAGAGCGACAAGCTTCAACAGTTACACTATCAAGCTTTTAAATAGCTCAAATGTCCGCCATATAAAAAAATTAGCAGTCTAGTAAACAAAATTTTTGTTCATTCTCATAAGAAACAAAAGGAATAAAGATTAAGATTTTGTTTGTTGAGTGTCTCTAATTATTGCTTTTGTTTATGAGAGTATCTAACTGTTTCTTGAGTTGATTGCAAAAAAAAACTGTTTCTTGAGTGAATTGAACCCACCTTCCCTCCCAACTTTTTCATGAGAATTTTGAGTTGGTTACTTATCTCTTCTAAAATTAACGACCGTAAATTTGTGCAGCAAAGATCGTCATTGTTGCCTATTAGTGCTTTTGTAAACACCCCAATTAAGTTTTGACCTCAAAAAGGGTTTTCACTACACATGGCCAATGGCGTTTGCTTAGATAGTGTTAAAGTGCCTGTTGCACCACACCTTATGAACTTGTTGAGATCGCCACTTGGTTTTGGGAAATCAAGAAACCAAACAGAGATTCTAGATTCAGGAAACAAGGGTACGGTGAGGGGACGGTCTTAGGCACCCCTCTCCGCCTAGCCACAAAGGCTATCCAGTACAAAAAACTATATGCCAGCAAGCTGGTCAATCGGCTGGCCAATGGATTTGACTGCCGGCAGATCACCTTGATTAATATGCCAGCCGGCGCATCAATGCGTTGGCCGGTGTTCTTCCCAACACCAGAAAACAAAAAAAGAAGTACACAATTAAACAATAAAAAGCAAACAGAAACTTAAAATTGAAACAAGCCGAAGGCCTTGTAGCCTTTGTAACTTACTCCCTCAGAGGTTGATTTGCTTGGATTGCTTGCTTTGTGTTGAACTAACAAAACTCTAAAAGTCTAATGCTTGGATTTGGGGGTTTTACACTCGGGTGTTTTTCTCTCCGGGAGGTTATGGCTTTTGAAGTTCGGGTTTATTGGAGTATTTCTGCAGAGTATTGGAGCATGAGGGTGGAAGATTCTGTCGAATTTGTTATGCAAGGGGTCTTATTTATAGAGTTGGCAAAGAGGTGACCCAATTCAATCAAAACTCAAATTGTAATGAGGTTTGATACGGGCTAATCTCTATCTACAATACTCCTATGCTTGTTTGCTACGCAAAGCAGGAGTAATCTGACCAACGGGGGAGAGATAAAGTCCTGATCAGGCTCTGGTTGTAAAACTTCTGGAAGAAATTGATTTGCCGGCCGGTTGATGGATGTACCGGCCAGTCGATGCATCTGGAAAAAGGATTTTTGGTTTGTGATAGGAAAATTGGTTCTGGCGACTGATAAAAAGATGTACCAGCCTGTTCATCAATGTACCGGCCCATAGTTTTGCTGGGTTCTGAATGGTTCGGTTTCGCTACAGATCTTCCTAAAGGTTTCTAAGATTCACGTAAGTCCACAAGCATTCGGGTGTCATTTTCATCATCAGGAGCCCGCTTGCAGCAGTACTTAAAATATCTACCGAGCCAATTAAGGGTGTCTATTACTTTTAACGACTACCGTGTTTGGAAAGAAAGGAGATTAATTCTTTGGGGTGATAGTGTCTTGGCTATTTTGAGATGTTCTTGGCAAATTATTTTTTGTTGCAGTTTGGGGTTTGTAAGTGAGGTTCTTGGATGAGTCAATATTTCAAACAATAGAATGAGCTGGAGAGGTAAAAATAGTCAAGGATTAGAAATCAGAGATAGGGAGTGATCTAGAAGGGAGCAAGAGTGCACGGAGAAAGACTATGGTAGTGGAGCTTTAGACTATTCCATGTGGGCACCGAAAGGTACTTAGAGAGAATAGTATGATATCACTATTGAAAGAATGCTCTCGTTCCAAACTTAGTGGTTGCCCACTTTTCCTCTCTAGAATGACACACTTTGACAAATCAATCACCACTGTGAATCGTGAAAGAAATGTCTCATATTTATAGGCATCCTGGGCCAGTACCCAGGCGCTAAGTGTTTTAAATAATACGAGGATACATGTCCCTTTTGTACACCTAGACCACGTGGGTGACGTCACCCACCGCGAGAGTGACCGCCGCGGCATTCGGGCACTCTACTCCACCTTATCGCAGTGAACCTTTCTTCTTTTGTGTTCACCAAACCACTAGATCCCCTTCCATTCCCGTATGAGCAAGGTCATGGCCTGCTAAGCCATGCCAGTACCGCGGCCAAGCCTCAGCGGCCCCTCAGGTCTTGTCTTAGACTAGAGCAAGCGGTTGCCTGGGTAATGATTTTATGTAGTTTATTAGTTTCTCTTGTTCCTCCCCCCCTTCATGTCTATGGGCCACGCTAATTATAGCGCCTATGAGCCTTTCTCCATGTTTGGATGGCCCATGACTTACATTCTTTTTTGTTAGGCTTCAAAGTGAGGTGCGCAAGGGCTCCTATTTGTGAAGACCTGCGCTAGAGACCTTCCCTACATTGTTTGTCTGTTTTTGTTGCATTTTTGGTTTGGTTGGTCTTTTGCTAACCTTGTGCGATTATTTCCTTTTGGGGTCCTAGGTGACGTGTGTAGCCGGTTTGTGGGTGTGCCCTTTTTGTTGGGAACCTTGTGTTTCCATTTTGATGTCTTTTTGCTTGGGCTCCCTTTAATCTTTGTAATGTGTTTCTAAGGATTATTGAAATCTTTTTTGCCGATTGAAAAAAAGGATGGAAGGTATGTTGTAATGGCCCTGTTTTTTACATGATATTTTCGAATAAAACTATTTTATTTAGTGACAATTTGAAATATGAAATTTGAAATTTTATAATTAGTTAATTTCAGTACCTTGATCCTAATAACGTTTTGAACCCTAGATTACCTAATTTTGCGTTTAGGATCCTAATTATCTACATTCTCTTCATCCGTTCAAAAAAAAGTACATTCTCCTTCATATTTAACCTTAACTTTATTTTACTACATTATTGTGTTTGAAGTACACATTATATACTCCCTTACATGTATTTATACACACACAAGGCTCATATACATGTATATTTACACCTTATACTTTATATCCCAACTCCATCTTCTTCTCTCTCCTCTCCACTCATCCGAACCCCCACCAACTACATACAAGCCCCAAACTCCACCTCAAATCCGAAATTCACCACCTCTTCCCGCTTTCTCTGCCTCCACCCACAAACATCACCTCCCTCCATTAACCCCTTTGTCACCTTTTGGGTTTCACCACCTTCACATTCAATCCTCACCTCCAACACACCACCTCTCCTCCTATATAAGCCCCCCAAATCCCTATATAAGCCCCTCAAATCCAGCCTTCCCCCCTTTATTTCCACTCCAATCACTTCTCATTTCTAGAAAAATATAAGAGGGAGAGAAAGAGAGAACAAAAGGAGCTATGGTGTTCTTGAGAAAGAAAGAGGGTGAAACTCGGGTACACACCGTCCGAGATTCCAAATCAAGTTCATCCATTGGAGTCCTAGGCATTCACAATCCACCATCAATTGTAACCGAGGTCAACCGCAGATCCCCCTCCACTCCATTTTTGCTAAAACCTGATATTTCCGCAAATCTTCCAAATTCAAAATATAAACCTCTTGTCCTCATATTATAAGTGTACTATGTGTTAGAGTCTGCTAAAATTAGTTTATGGGCCAAGGGATATGCCCCATCCCATGCCAAGGATTTCACAAAACCTGGACCAAAATGCAAGCATGCTCTATATTCAGGTTAGGCCGTCCGAACGCCGTCAATCATATCCGGACGGTTAGGCCAGAGACTTCATCCAGAATTTTAAATGCTAAAATTACACTCTGACCCCTTAAACTTGTTAATTTCTACGATTTTGATCCTCAATCGTGTATTTATTGTGTATTCAACCCAAAACTTAAATGTGTGGCCTATCTAATTGTTAGATGTAATATTAAGAGTTTATTGCTCATTTATGTTTAGTTAAATGAGCAATAAACTAACAAAGTGTAACTCGGATGACTCGATGAGACTCGGTAATGGGTAACTCGGGTTGACTCAGTTCAATGTGTTTTGATCAGTGTGTTTATTTTCTGTGGTGTTTGGATCTTGAACCCAGAGAAGCGACTGTCTTAACTTGGTGTAACTCGGATGACTCGGTGTGACTCAGTAATGAGTAACTCGGGTTGACTCAGTTTAGTGTGTTTTGATCAGTGTGTTTATTTTCTGTCTTTTGTTTTGTTTGTTGTAGTGTCTGGCGAATGTTTTCGCTGTTGATTACATCTGTGCGTCTTTGTGTAATGGTTTGAGCTGGGAATTTGTTGGGATTCTCTACTGCTTGCTCTTGACAGGATTCAATTATCCTGACCCGAAGGTGCCGGTCTGCTTCGGCAGGTGTGTCCGAGCCGCTTAGCGTGCTCATATAATTTGTTAATAGTTTTGGTTTCATTCCTGTAATTCGATGTAATCGTTGCCGGATGATGTCTTGAATGATATTCTTGACTTTCTCTCAAAAAAAAAAAAAAAAGTTAGAAAATGTATTTCTACATTAATATATTGTGTTTAATGAAAAGAAAAATGGATTATTATGGGAATAATCATTTATTAATGAACATTTAGGATATATTTACAACCATGGAATTATCATGTAAGTTATTACAAGAATAAATATTTTAGCCATGTAAAATTACCAAAATACCCTTTACCACTATAAATGGTTTAAAATATATCTATACCTATTAAAATTTTATCAAAATCTTTTTGTAATTAAAAAGATGCATAAAAACCTTGCAAATGTGACATTTTACTGTATTGCCCTCAACTTTTGTCAAATTACCAAACTACCCCTCTTAGTTTAATTACTAAAATGACCCTATACTTAGTAAAATTACTAAAACAGCCGTAGACTTACTAAATTACTACATTACCGCAATACTTTAATAAAGTCACACAACCGACCCTATTTTTTTATAAAGTACACAATCAACCCTCATGTTTCATTAGATTATGCTCAAGTCCTTTTTCATTAAATTCCAACTACCTATGAATTATGAAATCACGTGTAAACAACAAAAAATCTTCTAGACCGATTTGTGTGATTTATGTGAACGTTGTGCAACCTTGAAATTATCGTTATCGCGTTGCTTGTTATTATGTGTTTCAATTATCATTAAATTATTAGACTGCTAGAATCGACATTAGGACTAATGGGGATTGTTTATGGCAGTTCAACAATCACATAGACGATTTTAGGTTGATGAAGATTGAAAGGATAGGAGATGCTTTAAACCATAAAATGTCATGGGCTGTGTCATGTCCTCAAGTTAGGCATGACTGATGGGAACAGAGTGAATAAGAGCATGGGCAGAGGTATACCGTTAAATTGTTAGGGACGCCATGGGCCTACTATTTCATGGGTACGGTTGTGCTATGTCATGGACTATGTCACATCCTCAAGTTAGGCGTGGTGGACGGGAACAAAGTGGATTGAAGCACCAAACCTTTTGATATGGAGATTACCAGACTTCAGAATAATGTTAAGGGTTACAATAAAAATTCACGTGTGCAATGTTATACTTGTGTGATCATTATAATGTGTTCATTACTTGTAATGTAAGGGTTAGTGCGTAAGAAATCATAACTGGATGTTAAAAAAACCTTAAAGAAAGAGAGAGAGTGAGTGAGTGAGAGAGAGAACGACATCAATCTGGCTCCTAATCGGGGATGGGGCACTGGATCTTGATGGACAAAGGAAGGCGGTGAGATCTTTCAACCATGGGGGACGAATCACAGTTTATGTGGACAATCTACCAGTGGACATGGATACGGAATGGCTTGCCCAGATTTTCTCCAAATTTGCGAAAGTCTTGGATGCGTTCATTCCATTGACGAAAACTAAGAGACTCAACCCCCAATTTGAGTTTATCAGGTGCGGAACAAGAAAGGAATCTTGGGATGCGATTAACGAACTCAATGGTCTAGTGATCAGGCAAAAGAAGATTCTTGTCAAGATAAAGATAGCTTCATTTGAAGCTACCACTAGAAGCAAAGCAGTGGACCATCTTCATTTCAGGAAAGATGTGGATCGGTCTAAAAAATTGGGCCTTTTAAGATGAAATCGAAGGATGTTCGGGTGCAGAATGGGGAGTATTCGTCAAAGGGCTGGAAGCAGCGCTTCAAATCTTTTTCTGAAGTGGTGAAGGATTCAGGTAATTTTGGATCTACCATCAAGTTGGATGAAATAGGCAATCAATGGCTCTATAGAAGTGCAACAGCAAAGTTAGCCCCCACAAAATAGTTGGTACTTATACAATATCAACTCGCATATGTGGGCTACTTAAACATTCAGGTGCGTCCTATGGGTGGAGATTTCTTTGTTCTCACTTTTCCTACTGTTGAAGCTTGTAATTTTGTTTTTAACAACGGTGAATTTGCTTGGCTTCAAGAATGGTTTCTGGAAATTCACAAATGGGATGAGCATAGGGTCATTCCAGTACCATCTCGCTCCGTTTGGTTAAATTGCTATGGGGTTCCTCTTCACCTCTGGAACTCTGTTACTTTTAACAAACTCGGGCAAAAATGGGGTAATGTCTTGCAGATTAGCAAGGATACAATCCAGGAAACGTCATTCTTGGTGGGCAAAGTTCTCATTTCCACTCAAACAATGGATGTGATTAATCAAATGATTCTAGTGTAAAAGAAGGGAGTTCAATTCAAAATCAAAGTCTGTGAGTAGCAAATAGCTGTAAACACCATTCTAAGAGCTGAATGCAGTTGCAAGGGTTGCAGAGGAGAGGGGGAGCTGAATGTAGAAGATGATGAGCTGGTCAATGACTTGAACAGATGGAACAGGTGGCAGATATAGGGAGTGAACAAGAAGCAATGTCGACCACCCCTAAAGGAGATCGGCGAGCCCTTTTTCCTGATGCATGGGACAAGGCCAGGGAGTAGAAAGACTATAAGCACACGCAGCCCTCAGGCAAACCTCTAACCAGGCTGATGAAACCTAACCAGAATGTTAAATCAATTACGTCGGTCGTTGTGATCCTTCTTTCCCTTCCAGCCCATCTTGACTATTCCTCAAAAGAAAGGAAGGCTCAGAAGGCAAAGCAGAAATGGAATATACAGATGGAATGGTTCCCTCTCTCTTGGTGGAACAACCAAGAAGTTCCAGTTCTATCCCGCCTTGACAGATTCTTAGCCACTCCTGATTGGGAAGCTTCCTTTCAAGACACTTCCTTGGTTACCCTGGCCAAACGACCTCGGGCCACTCTCCCATCCTTCTTGATACCAATGGACTCCTATCCTAGGGTCCCAGTTTACCGAGACATCGCTTGATGCTGAGGGATCAGGATATTTTGTTTCAAGAGAACCAGGATCCTTTGGTTCGGGAAAAGCTGCTTCACGCTCTTGCCTCGGTTGCTTCGCAAGCTTGCTTGTCAGCTTGCTTTGCTCTAAGTTGACCTCTTACCTTGAAAAGGATAGTTTCTGCTCCTCGACCTATTCTTACTGTGGAAAGGAAAGGATATTGGAAGCCACGTTGTAGAAACAAAAGTGGAGGAGGGGTCAGTTGACGCTCAGTTGGTTAATGAAGTGAATAAGTTGGAAGAAACTAAGGAGGATTTGCCATAAGACACTTTGGTTGTATTTAATGGAACAGTTGGGACACCAATTGTGCCATCATTGCAGGCGGAAAGATGCCACTTGAGGGGCTCCATAAGCTGCTCCTTAGGACACTCATCATCAGCATTGTTAAGGAGCAATAGGCCTGCTAAGGAGGTTTTTGGAAATTTACTGTAGAGGGTTGAATTCTGGAATCCGTGTGGTACCTCTAAACCTGCAAGACAGAGAACTGTTAGAGCACCTTTGCCCTTCGTGGCAAAGGCCCTCCGATGCTTAAGTTAGTAAAGGATACTAAGTAAGCAAAGAGTAATGCGTATGAATAGGTTTCACATCGTACCTCTCACCGTAGGCACAATGCTTGTCTTTATAGGTATAGGTTAGCTTGCTGATAACGGGCCCTTGTTGCCCTAGTTTCCTTATCACGTTAGGAAACCTTTCCTAATAGGACTCGTCCCATTA
>JAXBDA010000978.1:0-65073 GCA_036023075.1 Gaultheria prostrata
CGTGCTTCCGAACTTCCTTTGTTGCACCTCAACTCCTCGTGGGGCCTTGGAAAGGGTGATTCTTGGTCTCGTGTCCTCTTGGATACTCCCGGATTTCACCGGGAGTCTTGTGAGGCTTGGACACGACATTAGCCTTCCGGCTTGGGCTTTCCTTGTCTTCCCGAGCCTTAGCCATATCCTATTTCTTGGCTCTCGAGGCTCGGTGGAGGCATGCCATGGGGCACGTGGCCCTCGGATCCTTAGGATTCATCCCGGAGCCTTCAAACGCGCTTTATTCCCTGGTTTTAACCTGAAACTACAAAAACACGCTTCGCGCAACATCAATCATTTCAAGCACTAAAACGCGTGCATGTGTGAACTAAATGAGCTAGATGAGCCCGGATATGTACAATATTTGGGGCTCATCAGGTTCCTCAACCATCAAGCTCATGCTTACAAACGACTCTTCTCAGAGTTTTATCCTTCCACTCTTGTGAATTTTTATTGTTTCTTTGTTCAAACGTTTGTCTAGCTTAGACTAGCATTCGTCTTTATATTTCCTTGTACCCAAGCTTTATTGATTTTATCATTAATAAAGTTTGATTTTTATTTTATCTCGTTACATTCATTTTCCAAAACCGTTTGGGAAATTATAAATCCTTTTCGATAAGGGACGACGAACCTGAGTGATTCTGCCCTTTGGATCACACCAATTGCTTACGATACGAAGTCAGGAGAAGGCACGAGACCTATCTCAACAATTTGGACTGCAATCCAGTCCTGACACGCCCGCATTAAACTGTTTAGACCTTAATATTTATGTTTAGGCGTTCACGGTACTTGTCACTTTTTACAGCAGACAAACACCTGGATAAAGCATAAACTCAGGTTACAAAGATTCCTTTTTAGATAGTTGTGACATTATAAGTCTTAAAAAATTCATCATTTCAACAATTTAGCTTCTTCAAAATGAACCAAAAATTGAAAATTACGCCGGTAATAACTGTATGAAACTATAATGCAAATCTTGAACTTCTTCTGAAACATTACTGATTTTCTGTTCCTTCACCATTCATTTTTGGAACTTATATTTTCAAAAAACTTTGCCAGTGAATTGATGCCAATTGAAGTATCACTTTATTTGAAAGAACTACATGGTTGTATTTAGGTATGCAAACCAACTGAGCTGAGCTCATAGTGAAGATCGGCTTGACTCGTTTAGTAATCTAGCTGAACTCGAGCTCGAGTTTTAGGCTTGTGTAATAAACGAGCCAAGCTCAACACTCTAAAGCTTGGTTCGTTTGTGTAGGCTTGGCTCGTTTATATGGGATCGTTTACTAATTGAATCGGGCTCCGCTTGTTTACAAACCAGCCTAGCTCGACTCGAGTTTTAGGCTTGTTTATCTATTTAACAAGCAAAGCTCGAGTACTAAAAACCCCTCAGCACAGAGACAGGGTTTTTCGGCATAGAGGATCTGGGCTCCAGTTTTTCATGTATGATTCTAATTGGGTCAAAGCAGGGTACAAAAAACAACTCACTAGAGTTGGCTCAAACCCAAGCTGAAATAAAGCCTTTCCATCTTGAGTGGATGGTGGATGAAGGTGGGGAGTGGGAGGTGGAGTGAAGAGTAAATTTGTGTTTGAAGGGTAGAAGGGTAATCTTATTAATGAGTTGTACCTAGAGGTAATTAAAAATTGAGTGTTACCTTAATGAGAATTAAAGAGTAGTTTTCTGTACCTAGAGGTAAAAAACTGATAAAAATTTAAGATTTTTTGGTCCATGTGAATTGTCTTTCCAAGATCATGAAAAACGGTGTTTACATCAAGATCACAATATTTTGGCACGGTTTTTTTTTTTGATGTTTGTTCTTAATTTTTACAAAACTTGGGTAAAATTTTTATAACACATTGCTCGTCTCGATAAAAGTAATTAGAAAAACATAATAATATAGACTAAAATTGAAAAAAAAAATACATGTAAGACAACAAAAAAGACTGTCCTCGTCTTATATGGACTTTTTTCATCTTTGGTGTATGTTACCCAAATCTAATAAAAATTAGGGGAAAAAACAAAAATACCGTGCCAAAAAGTGAGGGAAAAGATAGGCCATATATATTTTTAATGATCTCTATAGAATGGGAAATGCATACACACTCTTTATTTGGGGTGTATGATATGTTGTTGGAAATTATATATGTTTGATGAAAGTGGATAAAAATAGAACGCGGTTAAACAAATTGCAAATTAATTTTTTATTCAATTATACTTAATAAAATGTGGGCAAACAGGTTGGGATGGAGGATGTATTGAACTGCTGAAGTTACTAAAATACTCGTATTAACTTTTACAAACGCACTACCAGAGCTATGCACCAAAGCACGAAAGAATTATTTGTTCCTTACCCAACATACACTACTCGCACGTGGTGGCTAGCTCATGCGGTAGAGCTCTTGGATGCTTCACATTGCATCCCGGGATCGATTTTCATTCCCCTTCCCCCATGTAATAGATTAGAAATTACGAATGACCCCCCCCCAAAAGAAAACACTACTCATCATAAGCAGTTACGTCTACAATGGAAACCAACATAATCGTTGGTTCCCAGCATCTGACCATGAAACATTAAAGAAGTTTAGTTGAAGAAAAACAATCGAAATTCATGAATATAGCTTGATAATATTAAGAATTCGTTTTCAGACATGGCTTTTTTAAGAATGTACAGTATAATTTAAGTAATTAAGCAATAAGGTCGAGTGAATAAATTTTTTTTTTTTTTGGTCATCCGTCATTCCTATTCAGAATTTAAGATCCTAGATTTTTAATGGAAGCTCGGAACTGGGATAAACCACTCAAATATATCCAATTGAACTGATTTTTGTTGGGTCACTTGAAATATTATTTGTGTGGTGCCCAAAAGTAAACCCCGCACACCGTCTATATAATATCTGTACAAGAAGGATTGGTACCCATAGTCTTGCCAAGATAAAGCATTTCATCCATCAAAGGGGTAAAAGGTTAATTTGACCATGAACCACGGACGAAATTTCTTCCACAAGGGGCCATCTACCAAACCTTTCGTACACCTTCTCCCTCTTTATATATTGTAGTGGATAAATAATGTAATGAGTAAATATGAAAAGTAAAATACAAAATGTATAAGTGCAATATGATGTGATCTTATTCAATTGATCGAAGCACCGATTTATCTTTCTCATACATTTTTTTTAAATTTTGCTAGATAAAAAGGCCGGAGGAGGGGCGAACAAATGTAGAAGCTCTTTTTTTTATCATAAAGACTCCAGACTCGTGACAGGAGAGCTAGTGAAATACAGCCGAACTTCGCAAGAGACCAAAGTTTGAGGAGTAGTTGATCGCACGACTCGAATCCTGAACCTCTTGATTACCAAATTACTTGTAGACCATCAATCACTAGGCTACCACCCTTGTGGTAACTGTCCCACACAACTTCAATAGGTGAGACAGCAACCTTATACAATCGAAAAAGGGGAAACAAGGAAAGAAAGAAAAAGCATGCTCTATAATATTCATACATGGTCAAGTTTTTCTCCCCACTTAATGCGAAGAAATAATGGTAGTGGGAAACTGTAATCACCGAAAGGTGATAGAGACATCCATAGAAAACACCTTCCCTTTGAGTAATTATTCACTAGCCACGTCATAATCGGGATCAGTCTAGCACTGCATATTTATGTGGGGTCTATACACTTAGTCGCCCCGAATATCCTAAAAGAGTGTGGTGCCATGAGTGCTCCGGGACTAGTGAATAATTAGTGTCCCTTCCCCATATCTAAACTAAAGATTTTCTCATACTATACAATAAATTATGAATGATGAATGACCACAAAAAAAAAAAAACTACAAATTTTCCAGCCAAAATCATGGTGTCTTAATTAAGCCATATATTTTTTTTTTTGACATTCGATATACATCAGTGGGGAGTTAGTGAGTTAGTTCAGAGAGGGTTTAGAAGCTATCCATAGCCCTAAACCTCAAATGCCTCTGTCGAGGCTCGAACCCTAATCTCGCTTGGGGGAGAACCAGCAGATAACTGTTAGGCTATAAGCCATTGGTTCTCTTTTGAAATTAGGCCCATATTAATAAGACCAAGCCAAGGCAAAACAATCAGTAAACACATACACTTATTTTTCTCTTTTGAAATATATACCTCCTCTGGCCTCTCTACTCTAGGCTCTAGCAGCCTCATAAGATACAAACATGCCATGGCCAGATGTGGTATTTCTGGAAATGAATGCATTAAGCATGATTCCCTGGGTGCCATCTCTCCTGCGACAAACACAAGATCAAGCTGTCCTTTCTGTCGACGGCAACGCTAGGGTCACTACCACGAAAGATTCGAAGCAACACTCGTACTTGGGTTGCGCTGAAAAGCCGAGGCTGGAGGCCATTGCCGTGGAAAATGTATGGGCAACGGCTTCTTCGACCACTTATTGGCGTTGCCGACACCAAGAATGCTTCAGTCAGACCGGCTAGAAAGAAAGGGTCGGATTGGGGTGGTAGTAGTAGGTTTTAGTACCAGATTGAAGTACTTCAATCTTGAGCTAAACAGAAATGGTAGAGGTTTGGAGTCCATGGCAAGAATTATTGTAATCGTTCATTTTGGTTGTTATTTCCTTCTTTCCGTACTTTGTATGTAGACATACAAAGTTCATGAAATGTACCATAGATCGCGGTTTTGAAAAGAACATGCCCCCTGTCTGAAATCCCTCCCAGGCCCTAGCCGAACGACGAAGATCATCTCATGTGAAGATCTCTCATATGGTTTTCCATGTGACGCAAAAGAAGACTCACTAATCCCATTTTGATGATATGACCATTCATTCTGTGGGCTTCGATGAGTTCGTTCTTAATGCAAAACTTCAGATCGATCAGACATTGATATCAACCTAAATGAAGCATATTTATTGCAAAAGACATGGACGGCAAGAGTCATCAATTCTCTTTAAACAAATATAATTCAACTTAGGCTTTGTTGATCTTCGATTGACTTGAATTTTGCCATGAATGGTAAACACATCAAAGTTTATATAATACTCGGATCGTTTAGTGAGATTGTTGCAGGTACCATTTTGCGTCACTTGATGACCATATAAGGGATCTCATATGAAAAAATCTCGATTCTTCAGATAAAGGCTGCCATGCCCATTGTGCCCAAATGGAAGCTGTACATCTTGTCATCTTTGTCTAAAAATTTCAGTACCATATTCACATGGGTTCCTCATTAGAGTCCACGTTCATCAGACAATTCCAACAACCGGTGCACACAAAACTATGTGCAAAAACTCTCTCATAATATAGACAAACTAATGGCAAAGTGATTAGATTTGGGTCGACATGTTCGACCTCTGTTTCACAGTACCTGAAACAACAAGAGAATTAACTAAATGTTACAACTAGAGATTAAAAAAAAAAATTTGTATTGAGATCAAAGGAGTGATCACATGTACGTATGCGCACGAACGCATCTGGACCGTCCATTTCAGTAATCGACGGTCCGAATCCGGGCAATCGAAAACACGCACGGACGGTCAAGATGCACCGTCCGTGCATATTGCGTACGCCTGGCATGCATACACATCGAATTTTTGGAAGGGCAACAGGAGAAGTTTAACCATGAACCACCAAGTCGTTATTGGTATCATCAACATAGGGGGGAAGGAGAACTGACTTTTCATATATTTTCTTTTACCTTTTCACCCTCTATAAGTTAGAAATTCAACATCCCAACATATGGGACAAATTGCAGGGCAAGAAGAGTATTTCAACCTGGACAACTCAGCTTTGGATGTTGCACAATGGACATGGGCAAAGTACCGGCAACCAACGCAAATATAAACCCAATGCATACTCTTCAATTTCCCGGAACAAACATCGCAAGTAGGCATAAACTGAGAATATTCGAAGGGAAGAGAATACAAGAGAACGAGTTCGTGATGGTGATTGCAGCATTTCAGGGAGCGCGGAAGCGAAGCACACTTCTGGTTGACCCAGAACCTGCACGTGGTACGAGGCGCCTCTATGCTCAGTCCCACAAGCCGAACAAAAGAACAAGGCCGGCCTCTGCACGTGTACCAACAGGTGGTCGTGGCTCTCGTGCTTGATACTCCGATGAATCATATCCATTGCCGAAAAGCATACAGTGTCGATGGAAAACCAACATTTGCGACAATGGTAGCAAAACCTCTCCAAGTCTTTGCCACACGTATCACAGAAGCCATAATTGGTGTAGGGAACGAGAGTGAGAGGGTGGTGAGCGTGAGTCAGGTGTCCCTGTAGCTCTTCGGGCAGCTCCGCACATGATCGGTGCAAGAAAAAATCGCACAATGCGCAACAATAGGTAGGACCCCAGATTGGTTGTTCACATCCATAGCAGAATAAATCAGTACCCACATCCTTGTACTCTTCGAGTACTAATCGATGCTCTTTGTGGCTAAAATGATTGAGCTCCTGCTTCGATGAACCTGGTTCTTGTCTGGAATCAGTTTGTTTGTGCATTACTGTTCTTTACTCTACATAGAACCCCCAAAACAAAACAAACAAAAAAGGTCAAAAGCACAATCTCGAATCGAATGCCCAACAATTAGTTAATCGTCGTTAAAACATTCAACTTAAAATAAATTGACATGAGTGAAGAGGGCAACCTAAACTCATATATAGGACAACACAAAGCTCTAAGTTAATGACCATATTGCAAAAATACTAAGCTATCATTGCAAATCCCGGGAACATTGCTGGATTAATTCAGCACCGCAGTGCCTTGCGCTCGTTGCGAGACGTGATCCAACACCAGTTGAGGTGTAATCTCTCTGGTTCGGTCAGGGTTTAGGCATTTTCACGCAACAATCCCATCTTTTTTCGGTTTTTTCCCAGTTGTGTGAGAGAGAGAATAGTTCTCAAGCTTTGCAAATCGGGTTCCAACAACAATCAAATCTGATACTCCCACGGTACCATTTTAAAGTGGACACTATAGGAAGAAAGAGGCGCAATTTCAAATCACTACAAAAGACATTTTTATATATAATTTTTTAATTTATCCTGTACCAAGTTAAGATGCCGATATATTTTTTAACGTCTACAAAAATATACGTTTTTCAAAGGGTAACTTAAAATGGGACGGAAATTTTAGGTTGATCAGACATCATTAACTATGTTTCAGAATGCATTTTTTTTTTTGGAAAACAAACCGTATTTTTTTTTTAACAAAACCGTAAGTTAAATGCTCACAGATCAAATTAATTACTGATGTCCGATCAATTTGAAATTTTACGTGGACCAAGTATTTAACGAGAAGAACAAAACGAACGGTATATATCAAATAATGGGACCTGAAGAGGACCGCATAACTGGTGCACAACACACACCATGAACCCTCAAGATCAACCCGTGTTCCTGAAGCAATACATATTGTGTTCGTTGTGCTTCATCTTTTCAACTTTATAACACGTTATCATCAGCACGAGCCTCTGCCCATCTGAGAAGAAAGGTCAAGCACGATTACGACGTAAGTTGATAAAATATATTGTCAAATTACACTTATCTGTTTACTTTTATCGCAATACAACATAAGTTCAAAATACACGTATATCATATTTACAATAAATCCAGCAGATTTATTATGTACTAGAGGTCGGGACACACGCAATGCGTGTGCAAGTTGGACCTTAACAAAAAAAATTTGCACAAAGCTTCCGGCTTATCATTTGATTGTGTGTGCGTCCCATTATATTTTGTGGCAAATAAACAACAATAGAAATCAATAGAGGCGGGCACAAGCAACACATGTGCAAATTCAGTTTGCAAGATTACATCTAAAAAGTTGAGCACACGGGATGTGCAAGCAAGTTGAGTTTCCAAGATTACATCTAAAAATGACACGATGCCAAATACTATAAAGCGAAAATAGTGAATTAAAAGCGGAAAGCAACAAATACTCCTTGATTAAATACAACCTTACCATTTCTCCACATTAGGCATTGTAAGGTCCACAAAAAATAACACGGATGCATTATAAGGCATCCGAAGCAGCAATATTTTGTAGAGAAATATTGGATCTTGTTGACAAAAAACACAAACAGTATTCCACTAAATTAAGAAATCCACACGAAAATAAGTACAGTTTAAATATAATCATATTCCAAAATCAACATTAGCAGCATCAAGAAATTGAAATAAAAATAGAACAATTGAGACATCGAGAGGAAAAAGAAAAATGAAAAATTCAAGGGCATCTTACATGGCTTCCCTTCGAACTTACACACGCAAGCTTTTGGAGTCTTCAATTACCCTCCCACTCTACATTTGCTTTTGGCTTCTTTTGGAAGATGTAATGGGAAGATTTATCAGAGTGAGTTGGCAGTTAAAGCAAAGTGAGTAGGCGATTAAATGCTGGGTTGTGAGGGATATGAATTGTCTTTTCTTCCAAGTCTGTCCTTGTAGTTATTTGCGGTTACTCGTACCAAAGGCAACTTAAGAAGTGAAGAAGATGATGTCACCAAAACTGCTTGTAGAAAAGGAGAAGAATGGCATGAGTAATTTTTAAGGGGAACGTGGGATGGGTAGTTGGGGCATGGGTTGTTTTCCTTTCTTGCCCTATCAGTTATTTTTTGTGCAGTGAAGAATAAGTTTTTCTTTTTTAAATTAAAAAGGGTAAAAGAGGGAAATATTTTTTGAGAAAAACCATGACGAGGACGTACGGTGCAACTCAAGATGTTCAAAATCACTGGGGTAGATTTGGGCTGGATTCTTCTTTCGAAATTGGGCTCAATAACCTCGGGCTGACTTCTGATTAGGCTGTGAGCAAAAAGGAGTGGGCCAGCTCTTGAAGGAACTTCGAGCAAAAGGCTGAAATCATCAGAGGCCTTGGATCTTGGGCTAGGCTTGCATGCAAATGATTCTTCGTCCACTGGCTGGGCTTGCATGTAATGATATTGCCTCCACCACCCGTTTCTGGGTTTTGTGATTTTCACCTGTCTCTTTTTTTTGGCTGGTTTAAGTGGTGGGGTTTGTTGATTTTGATAATGTAGAGAGAGAGAGAGAGAGAGGTGGAAGATGATATATTTAACGGTGCCGTTAGTCTATGTCAACAAAAGCCGTTAGCGATTTGACGGATTTAGACGGCAGAGGTAAATTAACTAACAGAGTGATAGTTTAAAAGTGTAATTGAAGTTCAAGAATCTATGAGATATTGAAGTCAAAGTTTGAGAATTTTTTTGAAATTTTCCCCAAAGATTATAAAATACTCGGATCATTCAATGAGATTGTTGCAGGTACCATTTTGCGTCACATGATGACCATATAAGGAATCTCATGTGAGACGATCTCGATTCTTCGGATAAAGGCTCCAATCCCCATTGTGCCAATGGAAGCTATACATTTTTTCATCTTCGTCTAAAAATTTCAAAAGTACCATATATTTCACTCCATCCGTCCATTAGTTTTAGTCCGTTATGAACAAATCATGTTATTGTTGATGCACCTCTGCATTATTATTTTTATTTTCAATTTGGAAATTTAATTGAGATATTTAACTTGATGCAACAAAAAATTTGAAAACTTAAGCGCAAAAGATTACCTACACCAATCAAGGCTCCGGAATTGTTGTCAATAAGTCAGTTTGTGGACCACCATTTTACAATTACAAAAATTGCAACGTGAACTATATGATGCTTGGGGTCGAATTCGGCCTTTTGATCAACATCAAGTCTCCTCAAGAGAGTCTCCAACCCACCCTCCATTTCTCCAACACATGGGAATGCAAGATTTGATCTTGGCAAATACTATTATCAATTTTCAGATCACTCATATTTGCCAGTACATCGATGATAAGCATGAATTCTAAAATTTATACCCGAAGAGATTTAGTCTTCCTATTTGCGCATCAGCTAGTTTGTTGTCCAGCTCTTCGGTGAGAGTTAAATTACCATAAGGAGCGTCAACATTTCTCCATCAACTCGAACCTGAAACTATCTTTGAGACCATTGGGCTAGAAGCCCAGTCCGCCTCAAAATAGTTAAGACAACAAACTTTAAACTTGAAATGTTAAATGCCTAGCCAACACAAAAGATAGTAATGTTTGGTAGGGAATATAAAGATGGTTAGAACAACCAACTCTTAGTATAAAACTTGAGAGAGAGAGACACAGACAGAGAAAAAAAATGACTCAAAATCGCTAACACATCTTAATAGAACATTATGAGGATGAAAAACATGTTTCTCGGTAAACACAGTATCGAATTGGTTATATAAAAAACTAATATTGGCAGAGTATAATAGCAGGAATGGAGTAAAAACACGGAAACTGGAAAGTCTGGTTTCACCAGGGAATTTACATCAAGTAGAAAGAGCAGTCAACTTATAAGGTTTTCATAAAGCAGGCAGTGGAAGTGGTGCATGGCTTTCTCCACAGATGGAGCATACCTGCCAGTACAGTACGCTGGTGATTCGAGGCCCCTCTGAACGGATTCACACAGCATGATATCTTCCATCTGGTCATATGCAAACCACATTAGGGGAAAAGGAGATAAAGGGATTTCGAATCTTTGATAGATCACAAGGGCCTTCTAACATGCATTTGGAACATACCTGCACTCTCTCACTGTCTACTAGACTTCTGTCTATGAAAGCTTTGTCATCCTGAAGGTAGATAGATAGCAAAACAACAGGAAAAGTAAGAGCACTATGTAGACCCCAGTGACGAGGATCTGGGAAAGTAGTTTGGGTGCATACATAACCTTTGGCAATGCATGTAAAGTGGTTTGCCTCGAAATAAATCCAAAAATTGTTTTTATTTTACTAATTTGTTTTTTTTATTTTTGTTTTTGGTTCAATTCTGAAAGGGCTGGGCATGCAGGTTGGGGTTTACATGAAGGAGATTATGGTTATGGACTTATGGTACATACTTAATTAAAGCTCATCGGGATAAAAAAGAATACCTCAAGGGAAGGATCAAGAAAATAATCAAATATAACTTGGCATTTTCTAGGTCCTAGTGGAACTACTAGATTGGTGTCCATCCAAGGTCCATACCTGCAAGTAGGAAAAAGAAACACAGCTAAGGACGCCATACATATAAATGAACCAACACGTTTTCCAATGAGCACTTACCGATTAATCATGAAATTTGGATAAATGAAAGCATATAGTGCTTCAGATCCAAGTCGATCAATCTTATCTTCAGTTTCCACTGAACTGCCGCCACATCGTTGGATGCTTACTTTCTCATATATCTTTCGTATTGGAGGCAACGAGTAAGAGATTGTAAAGACAAAAAGCAAATATTAGAAGTTATAGAATCTCTAAATATAACTCAAACTAGAAAAGTACATATAAGGTCCCTCAGACAAAACATCGCCATATTATCTTATTTGGAATATGGAATGTACAAATTTCAGAAAGATGAACTTGGTGAACAAACTGTTGTAGAATAGGAGTCGAGCTTAAGACCAGATGCAAGACCCTTGTGTGCATATGGTACGTGATAACCACCATCCAAGTAGTTGTCACAAAAAACCTGCAACGCAGTGCATAAAATCATCAGCAATCCACAGAGATACAAAAAATGGACATTTAAAAGATACAGTCCCGAACATTGAACTCGGTTTTAAAAAACATCTTGTACCCTCTTACGGATTAGTCAAATTTTTATCGCTCAACGAAAATCAAGTTACGTCAAAGGCCCAATACTGTCGCCTATCTTTAGGGCCCCTTAGGTTTAATTGCTTATGCTAAAAGCTTAACTGCTTGTGAAGAAAATCAACACACAGAATAACCATATAAGCACCGGGTAGCCAAACGATTTTCGTCATATGTAGTTTTGCTTATTGATTATTTCCAGAAATAAGCAAATAGGTAATGCGAACCAAGTAGATTACAACAGGAGGGGTCGCCCTTCATTGAATGTAGGGTAGGGTAATCAACAAAAACAAACAATCAAAAGGAACGAGATTTTTTTCGAGAACAATGAAAAAATGAAACCTTCCAGTTACATTCCATTGTGTACTCTCGTCTGCAAATGTAACTCAGGGAAGAGTCGACTCCATTTGTACTCAGTATCTCTGAAGAGCTACCAAGCCATTCGTTTCCTATCGCCTTTCCATTAGCTCCTTGTTGAGGAGAACTTTGTTCCATGTTGAGAAGAACAAATGGTCCCCAAATAGCTACTTTCAGCGGGACAAGTCCAAATTCCTGCACTCCATGGCCCAATAAGTTCAAATTCCTTTTGGTACATGATTAGGAATGAGAATTGATACTTAATGAGACTGGTGCATACATTTACATTGAAGTTCTGTATTCCTGTTATTCTAGTTGCCTTTAGAAGTGCTCCATCCAGCCCGTATGTCCAACCCTACAAAAAGGAACAAATCAGTCACTGGGTTACTAATTAATCAACAAATAGTTAACAGAGGCACCAAAAATAAATAAAACAACCAATCAGTAAAAAAATTCTTATTTCTTTCCAATTTCAGTTAGAGTCCTAATTATCTATGCACCTGAGGGATCGGAACCTGGGCAATATGAAATGCAAAGATGTAAATTTAAGGGCATCAGCCAGGTGCTTGTGACCACACAATATTGACATTTCCTTCACTTTTTATCGAAAGTCTTCAATTTCTACTGACCAGCCTGTTTAGCAACGACAGAAATGGCAGTATCATCCTAAATGTGCATCACGAGAGAATGGCTCAAATGAACAATAGACAGCTATGAGATACAGCTTACAAACTTAAGAAATTGGCAAACAAATGTTCCTAAAAAAATTAACATAACGTTCATGAAAGAAACATAAGTAACTACACATACTACGAAGTTGAAACTTAGGGCACTATGACAATCTGTCCATCAAAATCTGGTTAGTTGGCTACAAATAGAGTATCCATATCAACTAACTCTACAAAAGTTGCCAATAAAAAAACTCTACGAAAGTAAAAACAGCAAATATATCGTCTGTAAAACATGCCGGGCAACCCTTGGAAATCTACCATATCAATGGACTGTGCCATAAAGACCCGTCCTGTATATCATAATCAGACCCTTAGCTGCAGGATCTAGGATCAAGATTTCACCCTAGAACCTTGTTCCCATGCTCCAAAGCAACAAAAATTTGCAGCAACTATGTTCTTTTGTTGTGCGCGTGGTCTCAAAACCCAACAAAATTTGCAGCAACCATAAGATACTAAAACAAGAATAAACTCAAATTTACACTTGACAGTTGGGATTAACGTAATATTCCCTCCGTCCCTTTTTAAATTTCCCCTTTGGGAAATGTGTTTTTTTGTGGACGTTAAAAAATGTACTTCCGTAGAAGGTTTTTAAATTTTTTTTGCACCAAATTAAAGTACTCAATGAGTTGGTATGAAACAAATTAAAAATTATATAGAGAAATATATTTTTTAAGGGTTTGAAATCGCACGTATTCCTATAGTGGACATTTAAAAAGGGACAGAGGGGGTATGTTTCTATATGTAGAAAATCTAATTCCTGACATTGATATGAAAATCTCAAATATTCATTCACATAACACCATATGTCTAAAAAATGTATCTTTTAGAATACTAATTGTTTACTTAATAAATGAGCTTCAGTTCATGCTCCCAACCTTAGGAGCTTCTACCTGCTCCCACTCCCGCTTACTCTTATGGTAAGTAAGCTCACATGTGAATTCTTATCCAACCATTACTTCAATACATCACCAACATCATGGAGCAAATCCATGGATAGATTAGATATACCCAACGGGCAGTCGAATCTAACAAACAGTACAAGAAGAAAACATGAAATGGAAGAGACAGAAGATTACTTGAGCTCATTTAGTAATTTTTACATGCTCCTTTTTTATTTTCTGTAATAAAGTCCAAGTCAGAGTGGACTTGAGTGCTGTAATGCCATCTGCCATTGGATACATGACAAGGACTCAAAACCATAAGCTTAATCTGGTTTATTTGTCATCTAGAAAGAAGTGTTCTTTCAATAAACTTGTTTGTTGCCAACCATTTTCATGCTATGAGAAATATGGCATCCTAAGTAGTAAGATCCTGAATAAGAACGTTTTTGGAAGCGTTCACATCCTCAACCTTGATACCAGCTTATGAGTAGATCAAGTAGTCAACACAAATTTAAGAAAAAAATTCGAAATGTATATGCTCTACATGAGGCTACACAGGAACTCACATGATAGGGGCACACAAAGCAAGATTTTTTCCCACTTCCAAAGGCAAGAAGAGAGGCATGATGCCGACATACATTGTGAAAGGCATGAACATCACCATCATCACCCCGGCATACCACATACTCTACATTTCCCAGCCTGACACACCACTCTAATTAGCCATGTTCAAATCAGTGCATCAAAATACACACATGCGCATACGACATACGTTATCCATTCATGCACAATATGTAAAAAGAAAAAAGAATAACATCACTTTCACAAAAAGTACCTGCCAGTGAAAAAACTACCAGATTCTTTTATCTGATCCGCACATCCTAACAACAACGATCAAAAGCTACAAATCATCAAGTGTTCCATTAAAAACCACAACATAAAAGCCAATAAACCCATGAATGCAAATATGATCCAATTTTGTCACATGCAGCATTTAATATGGATGAACCCTCAAAGGTCATAGCAATACTCTATTTAGTAGTTCTAAGGAAGAATACAAACTTTCAACTCAAGTGTTCCTTTTTGAACTTATATTTACCACCCCCAGGTGGAGAAACAAAGATTAGGCTCAGTTTGGCTGGAAAAGATTTGAATGGTAACAGGAATCTAATTCCAGGTCTCCATGATTCCGTTAGGAAACGGATTCGTAATTACCAATCAACCAAGAATCACATTCCCAATTTGACTTGTAAGATGATGCCCACAATCTCGGATAGTAACTTCAGAGTTCAGACTACAGGATCAATCATGGGACTCTAATAATAAACTTCCTTAAAAATGTTCCTAGTTTTTTTTCAAATGTTCCTTAATCAAACTTACTAAATGGCAATCCTTAGCATCTCCAATCTTTGCTTAAAAATGGGGATGTAGAATTGTTTCGAAAGCTTATAAATTTGACATCTTCAAATGCACACTCCAACCAATGCCAAGATTGAGATAAAGTAATCAAAGGGGTAAAAAAAAAAATTGACATAACATGCCAAATTCAACACGAGAGAGGAGATGCCAAATAGTAACACTTATAAGCATTTGTGATTTTTGTCACGTCGGATGGAGTTGCTTCACACGCCAATTCTTCCCCACACCACATTAAATTTGACATCTTAAGCGAACAAATAAGCATAATAAAAGAAAAAAAAAAAAAGCTAAAGCAGATACTTAAGGAAGGAGAGAAGGGCTATATAGGTATGTACCGATAGCCTGCCAGCCTCGGAAGAAGACGCGATCGAATTCGAGAGAGAGAAAAGAAGGGTGGGTGTACCACGAACTGGGTGGCGTGAGGGCTTCTTGGAGTGGGATTTTGGGATCGAATTTGTGTACCAGTCTTCGAGCTTCGTTCAGAGCTTCAACTGAACAACAACAACAAGAAGAAGAAGAAGAAGAATTGGGATTGTGGGAAGAGGAAGTGAAGATTCGATTGGGAGATTGAAGGGGAACAAAGCTTGAATTGTTAAATCGGCTGTTTGGGTTAGTGGGTTTCTTGGATTCAAGCAGGTGGAAAGTGTTGGGTTTCAGTGTCATCGCCATGGCAAATGTGGTGATTGACCAAAGAGCAGAGCTATCCGCTGTTTTGGTTACTTGTGTTCTGTTTGTTTGTTTGTTTTCATTATATGAGGAGGAGGGAGGGATAGAGAAAATGTGACTGAATCCCGAGATGTAATTCGGAGTATTCAAGAGTTCTACCGCATGAGCTAGCCACCACTTACGTATTGTGTTTGTTTGGAGCATGTGAATGTACGGTAATTAAGCAGTGGCGGAGATAGGAATAGACAATGGAGAAAATTTAAATGACAAAAGTAAAATTACTACTTCCTCCGTCCCAATTTACTTTGCATGTTGTTTTTTGGACGTCTCAACAAATTATCTATATCTTTTAATCTATAATGTTTTTTAAATAGATCAAATCAAAGTTATTTAGATTATCAGAAGTTTATATAGGAGTAGTTGTATAACCGATAGTCCTATTACAAGTAATATTTGTAAAATCTTGAAAGGTGGGTCGACTCGGCCTTGCACTCCAATATGAGTACGGATGCGTAGTAGGCTTCAAAGACCCCTCTTTGGCTTTTAGACTTGCTTCGGCGACTTTGCCCCTTTTAAGTGACAGAGAGTGAGGTAACGAGTATTTATAAGAGTGGCTCGTTCATCGATAGGCTTCTCCTTATCTCTTCCGGTGGTGATCGCACTATCGAAAGAGAGTCTTGACACAGGCACACAGCATTAATACACAGCTATGTCGTTAAGTGTTGTGATGTGGTGCATGTAGTATGATGTGTACCATAAATTTAGTGTTGAGCCATACATTTATGTGGTGGTTGAAGGGTTTGGAGCATAATTTGACAATCGGAAATATCGAATAACTCTCACTATGATACTGAATACTGTCTACTTAAACCTTTTTCCGTTTTCAACTCCATTCAGTAGTCCAGAGAAGTGAAATAAAAGAAAAGAAAGTTAATTTTCCGATGGGTATTATGTTGACCTAACTTGTAAAAAACTAAAGTTCACAAATTTTCCATTGGTAAGTTATATTTTCCATGGGTAAGTTGAAACTTTGAAAACTCACAAACAACTTTCTTAGTAACCCAACGCTGAGAAAGTTACAAGAAAATATATATTTCTATTCTTTCCATACATTGAACACCAAAGTGAATTTTTTTGTGGCTTTTGGTCATGGTGTTTGTACTTTTTTTAACAACCAAAAAACAATACTCCCGGACCCGTCCCTTTTATAGTGTAGACATTTCCATTTTAAGTTGTCCCTTAATAAATGTGTATTTTGAAAAGTTAGTGGGTACATTTCCTATTTTGCCCTTAAAAGTACATTCCTTTTTGAAAAGTTAGTGGGTATTATTATATTGATTAGGGTAAGTAGTGGAAAGTAGATGTAAAAGTTGATGTGAGAGAAAATAAGTTGGAATTATGAGGCAACACACTTAAAACGGAACAGAGGGAGTAATAATCAAGGGGAACTTAATTATTGGTCATAGATCGTTGTAATAACAATACCTAGTAAATTAATTATTGTTAATTAATTTTCTCTAATAACTGTTGCACCGAAAAAATTTATTGAAAGTTGAAACACACTCTTAACAGTGTTGTTTTCATTTATCCCTTAAAATGGATTCCTAAACCAAGCTCCAATGCTACCGCAGAAAGCACTACAATTCTAGTTTTCCAGCGGTGGTATTGAAAATACGAGGATAATGAAAAGGTATCCCCAGAGAGAAATTCATTCTGCTTATGAATAAAACCTTACTAGTGTGTTCGAGTTTGGTTCATTTACTAAACAAGCTTATACTCGAGCTCAACTACTCGGTTCAAGCCAAACCTATATAAACGAGCAGAACTTTATAGTGTCGAGCTCGGCTCATTTATTAGCCTAAAACTCAAGCTCTAACTCAGCTCAATTACGACATGAGTCGAGTTGAGCCAATCGAACCAAGTCTCAAACTGCTCATGAGCAGCTCGGTTGGTTTGCAAACCAACACAAAATGGCTTTCTATATAGATGTAGAACAAATCTTCTTGTACAATTTCATAAACCAGATTTCATAACAAGCCACATATTTATAGAATGTCCATGCGCACCGTATGCACCCACAAAATGAACCAAGAAAAAACAGCACAGATTCATAAGTGGGTAACAAATGAACTACAAGGTCGGTAACGAACCAAGAAAAAACTTAAAACGAGAAGAAAGTTGAACGATATGATTTCTTTGGAGGCTTTAATAGGAAAATTCTACATGCATAACCAAAAGCAAAAATAAAATTCGAAGAAAAGCAAGAACATTGTTACCAGTATCAAGATTAGCGAATAGCAAAGCAGCACAGCAAGCAAAAAATCAATATCAAATTGCTAACAAAGATGAGCATATACTCAAAACTGGTGAAAATTGTGAGAAAATCGTTTCGTGGCGCGTAAATCCTGTTCTGTAACATCGGAAAGCAACCATCTTTGGATATAACATAGGAAACCTATTCTGAGAAATGAAACAATGTAGGGTATCAAATAATTTACATGCCCTTTGAATTGTGAGAAAAGAGCAGGAAGTAAAGAAAAGAGTATCCTATCAATGGGTCGGAAAACTAACAGAGGTGGAAAATAGCGAGCAATATGAGAAATGAAGAAAAAAGGTTCTTATTTTGTCCACCTTTTTCCTCACCAAATCACAATCCCAAAATGGTCCAGGAAGATCAAGTCTGTCGGAAGTTCAAGCAGCATGTCTGACTACCTTTAAACGCTTCATGCATTCGTGTGTGATAAGGAATTGCGATCCAATAAAATGGCAGTGAAATATTTGGTCAAGAATTATACAGTTCTATATCCTCAGAAGAACTAGTAGCAATTTCATCAAGAAGAATTAGCAGGATGATGTTCTCCTATGCAACCTAAGTAAATGCCCATCCCATTTTTTCCTCACTCAATCCATTTCATTGATTACACTAATTGCAATTGGTGACTTCAGATCTCGTCTACTCATGTTTCTATCACCCTGAACAGGAACAAAACAGAATTAGCCTATGACTTTCTAGTTTCTAAATCCTAATGCTTCTATCCAACAGTCAGAAAATACGCTTCAAAATGCAATGTACTTATTGCTCCATACATCAGAAAATTCCTCACCTCTCATATATCCCTTCAATGGTGACATGAAAATCAAATTCACAATCATTCTAATGCTCGTATCACGCAATCGTAGTTGGCATTTTGCTTTCTACTTTGCGTTAATCGGCATAAACCTCGAGTACACTTGATTTTTTACTACCTAAGAAGCACAAACATTGGCACAGGATGAGGGCATGACACTACATGGACATTCGGGCATGTCAATGAAACATGTAAACTGCTGTATATGTATGTGTTTTTATTAAACAACATATTTCAATAAAATTAGGATAAAAACATCAAACCGTGCCATTATCAATTGTCAAATAACCAAACCACTATATTCAAGAAAGTAATAAAAAATGCAAACAAGTAGTAATTTACAGAACAACAAGAAATCTAGTTGTTACCTATTGAAAATTTACTCTTCCTTCTCGGTGTCCAACCTTTCCTCCTCGCCACCTTTTCTCTTCTACTTTCTTCTCCGTCATGCCCAAGGCTTCTGATGAATAAATCCAACAAAAGGGCCTATATTTTCTTTTGTTTCAATTTACACTTTAGTAATCACTTTTCACGCCAAGGCCCACCAATGTTTTCTAATCTTCATGAGGCCCACCAACATAATACGTGTCCCAAACTTGTAAGGATAGGTTTCAGCGTGTCCCAGAAAAAAATTGAATCCCATACAGTCAATACTTGAATCTGTGCTTCATAGCTTCCTAGTCGCACACATCTCTTGTCTCCGTTCTAAATCCTTGGCACAATCAAAAGGATCACATACCCTATGTTACATTGACTCGGGTACGGATGCCAGGAGCGGGTATGCGTCTATGTATCCAATTCAACTAAATTTCATTTCAAGGATACAGGGACATACCGTGATATTGAAAATTTAATTTCTATTTTATACCTTAAATGGTGTTTACTTCTTGTATTAGACCTTTTCATGCATATTATAAAAGTCTCTGCATAACTCGTGAGAATATGAGTTAGAAAACATACTTGCGAAGTTATTGACCAACTTTACACGTCCACACCAATCTCATACCCTTATCCAAGTGTTAAGTGTCCAACACAAGCACTTTCTACATTTTGAAGGATCCATGTAACATTGCGCATTACATAGACACAACAAAAGAATCAATCTTGTTTATATTAAGAAATGGAAGGCCTCACAGAACATGCTCATATCCTGAATTATAGGCCAGGCTTGAGGTTTTCAAACAGGTGTTGCAGAACAAGATTAGTGAGAGAGAAGGAAATAAAACCCCAAAACATCCAGGCAGGCTGCAGGGTGCGGTGGAATGGAAGGTAGAGCAATTAACAGATTCCGATCTCAATCAGCTGTAAACCCCAATTGAGTTAAGTCGACCATCATGAAAACGACATTGCATTTTATTTACATTTCATCCGTCTCACTGCCAAAATAGAACCCTGAATCCAATTTCTATTTGTTCATATTCCTCAGCAAACAAACAGACAGTTATACATAAAAACTATGCCCTGCATGCAGTCAAATTCCATTTCACCAGCTACCCGATTATAAGCAGGCATGAAAGATTCACGGAATCCATGAAGCTCATGATTCTAATCCACAAGAATCCCATAAATGGAATTCCAAAATCAACTCAAGAAACACAAAAATTATTCAAAAAAAGGGTAACCCCACCAAAGTAGGTTCATTTGATTGAAGCCTACACGTCCTACTTTTGCTTATTACCATTAACCTACACAAACATCGCCCATACATAATACTCCTATGAGGACAATTTTCCATGTCCCTAGGGACCCATTCATAAGCAAGAATCAAAATTTCCAGAATCCATAAACCTCAAGGTCTAATCGAGAACAAACCCTGAAAATTCACATCCAAAATGGCAAAATTTATTTGAAACCTAATCCTACTTCTGTTTATTACCGCAGTTTCGGCAACAATTACCCATACAGAATATGAAGTAACATTTCCATGTCCCTAGCGACCCATTTATAATCACGAATCAAAATTCGTAAAATCCATAAAGCTCAAGGTCTAATCAAGAGAATACCCCTAAAATCCACTTGAAAAAAAACAAAAAAAAAACGTTCATAAATAAACTCCAACAGAAGCGTACTTAAGAAAAGAAACCCACAAGACAAATTCACCGTAAATAAGCTGGGATCTTAATACGCAGAAAGAGCATACTCATCACATAACCAATCACAACGGACGCCACACCAGCCGAAGCAAACGACACCTTCAAACTCCTCGCCCTGTTCCGATCCATCGCCAGATCCAGCAACACGATCCCCATCCCACCCAAAACGAACATAAACCCAGATGAAAGCCCTTCAATGATGTACTGCCCATTGACCCGACCCGGTAGGAAAACGACGGGTTTGACGGCGCCGGTGTGCGGGTCCTGGGTGGAGCCGATACCCGGTGGCTCGACGATGACGTCGTAGACGATGCCTGAGATGATGATGAAGTAGGAGAGGAGCAGGAGAGAGAAGACAGTGAAGGGGGAAGGGAGGGTTAGGGAGGGGAGTTTGAGGCGGAGGCGCGGTGGGCGGAGGAAGGAGTAGGGGAGGAGAGAGAGGATGTGGAGAAGTGGATCGATGGAGGAGGAATATGTGGTGGTGGTGGTGGTTTGGTCTGAGGTGGGTTGGGGATCTGGTTTTGGTGCCATTTTTTGTGGGGTTGATTCAGCTCAGATTCAGTTTTTGTGAGAGAGAGAGAGAGTTTTTTCTCTCGGACTGTATTGGTTCTGATCCCTCCCTCGTGAGTGGATCGAGAACCTCAGTCACGAAATTTTTTTGGATATCGAATGGGTACCACGTGGCCGAGCCTGGTATCTGAGAGAGAGAGAAAGTGTATTTAACGGCCCAAATCGAAACTCTCTCTCTTGTTTCTCTCTCCATAATCCGGACCATTCAAAACCAAAATGAACAGCCTAGATTGCACGCACGGGTACCACATGGTACCTGCTCAGTATTGAAAAATTACTCGTCAGTCACACAATGCGCTCTCAGTTCATTTACGCTCGCGCCCTCAATACTTGCTCTCGCAGAATTTTTTTTTTTTCGGGGCTCCGTTGCAGCCCTAAGAATGACAAACAATTGACTGTTGATCGAGAGCCAACCAATATGAGTAGGCGGTAAAAACCGTGAACCAAACCGTTCTTTGTGGATTGATTTTGTTCGGTTCGTGAGAGTTTTGGTCTAGACTCTTAATCGTGAGTAATGGACTCATATTAAACCGATCGATTCAATCTGTGTGCACCCCTAACGAATTATAGTATAATATGTGATGTTTTTTAAAGATGTTTTCACGTTTGTGCTCCCACTCTCGCATGTGCATGCACGCACACAATTATGACTTGGATCAAGACTCGAGACCTTTGGAGTTAAGGTAGTGTTTGGTTAAAAGACTTTGGAGGGATTGTGACTTCCATTTCCAACCTTCTATTTTCCACGAAATTCCAGTATTCCCTAATTTGGGAAAAATTAATGGTGGGTCTATATGCATCCCATTTTCGACTACATACATCCCGGCCAAATTAAATGCCAAAATATGCCTCACAAAAAGACCATTTAGCCCCTCCAATTACTTCATACCAACTCATCCCTCAAAACTTTTTTCTATTTTTACTACATACCATCCCACTCCATTTCTTTCCCAACCTCCCTCCTCCCTCCTCCTTCCTACTCCCTCCTAAGTCAATCTGAGCTTGGAAACTCATACATTCCTCCCATTCTCCTCCTCTGCCCCCATCTCTCTCAATGGAAGTGGAGAGTGAGCTTAGAATTCCGGACATGAGGATTTTCGACCAAAAAACGAGCCAAGAGTTAACCCATTAATTTGTAGGAGAGATCTGCGTTCGCTTTGTTTTCAGTAGTACAGTCCCGAAAAACGTCCATATTTTCGGTAATTAACTATCGATTTTGTACAACAAATTCGGTAGTTAAACCCCGAAATATATCATAACTTTCGGAAGATAATATCTGAACGATGTTTCGACTTATAATTGCCGACAAAGTTTACGTTTTTTGGGAATTGTTTACCGAATATGGTAAAGACATTTGTAGAAACATGGTTCGGATATTATCTTCTGAAAGTTATGATATATTTCGGGGTTTGACTACCGATTTTGTTGTACAAAATCGATAGTTAATTACCGAAAATATGGACTTTTTTCGGGACTGTGCTACCGAAAACAAAGCGAACGCATATCTTACAATCAAATCATTACCAATTTTCCAACCTCCCTAGTCCAAAGCAGATCGGTACCTTTTGATCGGTTTTGGTGGAGGAGAAGGGGTGGGGGTCGCCGATTAGAATCTCGGGGTGGCGTTGGTGATGGGGGTCGGTGGTGATGGGTGTGGGGTGGGATGGCTGGGGAAGTTCACAGGTGGGAGGGGAAGAGGAAGGGAAGATGGAGAGTTTTTGTTTCAAATTTGGGGGGGAAATTAGAAAAGGGCAATTCGGAAAATTTACCGGGATACGTGTAGGAAAAATATAAATTTGCCACGTCACCCCGAGATGTATGTAGCAATAGGGATGTATGTAGTGAAAACTGGGATGTTAATAGCCCCACCCAAAATTAATGGATGTTGATGCACCAGTGTCCCAACACCCTTTTCCAACTTACGTTGTATGAGAACCGTGTTATAGACTTCACATGAATCTGTACTAGAGAAGGGTGTACATTAGGACTACACGTAACGGTGCCGGATCACTCCAAATTAAAAGTCAAGCTCCTCCCCTATTGGGAAATTGAAATTTGATCCATTGGACCAACTTGTGCAACGTGAGCCCATAATTCTTATTTGTTCTCCAATGGATTTTATGAAGATTTGATAAAATCATACTCTTGATTTTATCCATTCTGCAAAAGATTTCATAAAATCTCCCATTTTTAAATGCAAAAATGGGTCCAAAATGGGAGATTTTATGAAACCTTTTGCAGAATGGTTAAAATCAAGGGTATGATTTTATCAAATCTTCATAAAATTCATTGGAGAACAACACCTTATTTATATTTATAGGTTTATTTTATGAAAATAGTAACAAAAGGGTCATTATGTACATCCGTTTCATTTCAATGAATACAAAAAAAATTCAATTATGTATTTCCTACGGGCATCATCGTTCCCTCTATACTGTAGTTAATTTGCAAGGATCCGGTATCCCAAACCCACAATTATAATTTGTCCCATTCATCTCGTATTTTCCGCAAACAAAAATATTTTGGCGAACACCATCATATGGCAACAAGTTCATTAACAAAAGGGAAAACTTCAAAAAAGCCTCCAAACTTTCCCCCCAATGCCCGATAGGCCTCCAAACTTCACTAAATTTCAATTAAACCTCTGAACTTCACACATTTTCTTCAATTACACCCACGCCGTTTCCTTCCGTCAAAAAACTAACGGGAATTGCTTACCTGGCATGTTGTCCATCGTTTTAGAGGGAAAATGGATGTTCAGTGGGTCCTCTTCACTATATCCCGCCATTTCTCCTCGTCCCTACACTTTTTCCTTATATAATCCACTGTCATCTTCTCTCTCACACATCAAAACCCTACTTCCCTTCTTTATTTTCTTTCTCCCATCTTAAACACCTACATCTACTGTCATCTCTCTCTAAAATCTCCATCTCTCTCTGAAATCTGAAAAATGAGAAACCACCGTGACATTGACAACTTCATGGAAGACAATCCTTGCAAAGTTTGTGGCAACCGGAGAGAGATGCACACATCTTGGACAACGGTGAACCTAGGAAGGAGGTTTGTTTCCTGTCCTAATGATAGCTGCAAAGACTTTGCTTGGTTTGATCCACCCATGTGTGCAAGGTCGGTACAAATAATTCCAGGGCTACTAAGGAGGGCAAACAGATAAGAGGCTGAGATCACAAGGTTGAAGGCTAAGGAGAAGAAGTTGTGGGTTGCATTAGCAATGACTTGGGTTGCCATTGGCATTGTCTGGTTGCAAAAAATGTAGGGCTTATTCCTCTGTAGTTGTGGTGTGTAAGGGTTAGTGGTGGTGTTTAACTATGTAGTGGGTATGGGTGAGGGTATGTATTTGTTTCTTTTTTCTTTGTTGTGTTGTACTGGGTAATGTGGTGAATGACCTATGTAATGGCCTTAGTAATTTATGTTAATGAAGGTTTGTGTTTCCTAATTGTTGTTTGTATGAAGAATTACTCCATCATGCTTCAAGTTTGCACTCTAAACAGAGCATGTAAAAATGACCACTAAACAGAGCATGTAAGAATGACCATTAAATAGAGCATTAAACAGATCATGCCAATACAAAAGGCATTACATGAGGTTTCCCCTCAGGTTCTTATCACAAAAAGCCATTAGAAAATGTAGCACCTAAATCCAGGTTCCTTACATAACAAAAAGATGGCTAAAAGGCATTACATACATCAAAAAGCCTTTACTGGCATCACTTATCCTACCATGCATTTGACTAAACAAAAAAAAAAAATCAATAAACAGAGCATGTTAAGTTCGATACAAAACCCATTAAAAAAACCCTAAGTGCGAGACAAACCCCATTAAAAAACCCTAAGTGGAGGAAATCCCCATTAAACAATACTTTTCCATTAAAAAAAACCCTAATCGATTCTTCATGCAGTGTAATGTATACGTACCATACGTAGGAGGATCAGACCCAGATTCTCGCATCATCCAACCCATTTTCTTCTTCCTCACGATCGATGAAGTGTTCAGTTCGATTACAGTGTTCGATCGAGGTGTTTGGAGGAGTGGAGAAGAATGGGGAAGAGGGTTTCTTGGGATTAGAACGAACGAAGCAACTCTCTCCTCTATGCATATACGTCTCTCTTGTCACGTGATACTCACGTGTCTCATTTCCCTCCAAAACGAGTGGTAATTTCATCCAACGTGAGGACCCACACGCCAGGTAAGCAATTCCCGTTAGTTTTTTGACGGAAGGAAACGGCGTGGGTGTAATTGAAGAAAATGTGTGAAGTTCAGAGGTTTAATTGAAATTTAGTGAAGTTTGGAGGCCTATCAGGCATTGGGGGGAAAGTTTGGAGGCTTTTTTGAAGTTTTCCCTTAACAAAATATATTCTTTTGAGCAAAATAAACGGTAAATGTAGTTTTTAACTTAATAAGTTCAAAAGTAATTTGAATTGTTCATTCACATTTTAATTTCTGAGCAGTTTAATTTTTTTTTGCAGAAATGGTTGTTTCTAAGGTAACTACGTGTTGAACAATTCAACTGAAGGAAAGGGGCACAAAAATAGTAGTATTTTGGGGGGTTATGACTACATAAAAAAATTTGTTAAAATGTTAAAAAAGTTGACTAAAGACGAAAAATTACGCAACCTTATACAAAACTATTATCCCAAAAATTATCTCAAAACTACCAACCAAAAACAACTATTTATTGTAATATCTTCGATCTAGTACTAGTTCAAGCTAAGCACCATTGGCATGTCAAAGGTTTAGAGAGTTCAATCAACATATTACTCTATTGCATAGGATGAAAAGTGTCTTGTGACCATTCTTTAAAGTTCAACTGAACGTGTTGTAACCACTATGAAAATGATAGGAGTACACGGTTGTGTTGTGTCCGGTGTTGTGTAGGAGGTGTGTTTGTGGACATACCGTGTCCAGAGTTGTGTATGGAAGGTGTGTTCTTGGACATACCGTGTCCGATTTTGAAGGGGGGAGATCCTATAGGGTCCTATCCCAATTTTTCTTTTGCTAGGCCCGTAGCTAAAAAACCTACTTTCTTACGTAATCCGGAGTTGTGTGTGGAAGGTGTGTTCCTGGCCTTTTCTATTGTAAATGCTTCTCAAGAACATCAGGCATATATAGTGCCACTAGACTAAATAATCCAAACCTGTTTCCTACAGAAGTACAGAACTCTCAACTCAAAAACCTTCTCCAGCAAAACTCTTAAAGAAATCCATGCTGTATGCAGTGTAACACTATTGAGGTTGTAGCTCAAGTTGTATGCAGTGTTCGAAATTGTGTAGTGTATAAATATGAACAATGGCGTACTATATAATTTGGCAGAACACTTCCAACTCATGCATAGTGCTCTATTGAAAATAAAACAAAAAGTACCTAAGAAATAGGTAATCTCCTCTTGTTACGCTGTCAGTGGACACGACATGAGCATTGGATGATTTCGACGCATAGGCAAATATCAAACCTGGCACCTGTAAGGAGTCCACGTAAGTACAACCATCTGAACCAACTGTGAAACTGGCTATTTATTACTCACTCCATCGGTTCATCCAGGCAAACAATTCTTGCAAAATAAAACTTACGACTCCAGACAAACAATTCTGGCCAAATAAAACTTAACGAAATTTTCAAATGAAACAGGTTCAATGTATCCTTCTAGTCTAAGTAGTACGGGAAAAGTACCAACTGGTGAAATCAAACTAACAAACTTTGAAACATGAAATCGACAAGCTTCCTCCCTCGTCTTCTCATTGCCAATCCACCTGCAAAATCAATTTTTATAACACTATGAAGCTTGGTAATCAAAGAATCAAAAAAATTACAGGGGGTTGTTCTTTCCCCTTTCAATCCTCTTCTGGGATTTACAAGTGTGGTATGTCTTCTGCAATGTAGGCAATTCACTGATACTGTATATGAAGATTTACACAAGGAAAATGAGAAGAAAATAGAAAGTTTCCTTTTGCCACTTGCAATATACCACAATGAAGGGTGTGATCCTACCATGAAGCTCCCCAAAATTTCATTTAGAAAATAGAAGCGATTTTTCTATTTTGGCATAGGTTATTATGCCATAACTACTAGAGCATATCTCGTAATTTCTCAATTCAAGACAACTCTCCAAAATCAGGGGAGAGAGAGAGAGAGAGAGAAGATACCTCGCTGTGACCAAAAGTGATTTATTTCATACGTAAGTTGACATTTGAAGCACCCTTAAGCATTAAGATCTCAGCAATCTTAAGTTTCCTCTCAGTGCGGGTCAGTGAAGGCTCCGTCACTATTTCCATTTTACCGGAATCAGGTGCATTCTCAAATAAAAGTTTTGCCAGCTCCATCTCACTCTTGTACCCTCCATAGTTTTCTATCCTAATATATGTAAGTTGCTCAAACATCAGAGGAGAAGCCAAGTTTACAAACTCAACATCCTGATCAAGCACATCTGGAAGCCTTCCTTCTGACATCTGCAGAGAGAGAGAGAGATCAGCATCTTACATTTAATAGTAACACTTAAAAAATGATACAAAGTAACTTCTGCTTACTGCAAATTCTATGATGAGATCACGAATCCTTGAACATCGACCAAGGAGAAGCAATGCCATTTGGATTTGCTCTTTGGTAGGCCACAAATAAAGAGTCAGTGCCTCCAGTTTATCAAATGAAATAGCAGTCAGTTGTCTCCGAACATAATGAGCCCTTGAGAGGAACTGAAAAATACAAGAAAAAATATGTATTGGGAGTACATAAAGTAAAATTCTCATACCATATACAAAAAGAAATATACTATGATTTACCTCCATGAAAGGCCTGTTGAAAGTTAGACGATTTACATTACACAGTGCTTGAGAAACTTTTATAGCGCATCGGCTATAAGCATCTCTCCTTTGCATTTGATGACCCTCTCGAAGCCATACGCAAGCGAAAGAGAGAGAACTCATGTGCGTAAAACTGTAATCTCGTGCCATAAAGCCCATATAGATGAAACGCTCAAGTCTTGGAGTATCCAATTTGACAAAACATTTGGTGATTCCTCGACACCCGGAAATATTAAGGCATTTTAGTCGATGGGATGAGATGGAAAGAACCTTAACAATCATGACATTGCAAAACGTCAATGATAACTGCTCAAGTGCTGGACAACTTGATGATAGATCTAGAATGAAGTCTTCCTCGGAGAGAATTACAGAGTCTATTTTCAGATTCTTAAGGTTGGGCATTGAGCTATCCATTGGCCATTTGAGGAGAAGGTTTCTAATAGCCAAATTCATTGTGATCAGAGAGCTGCACTTAAAGAGGCAACCAGGAAGCTGTTGGTCTTCCACCAGTCCATGTAGAGCAAGTTTTTCGACATTGTGTTGTACGGCAATTGTAACCCACTCATTTTTTATGTCAGAATCACAATCTTTTATATAGAGCTCAAGGCCTTTAATGCTTGACTCATCATGGTGAATGAGGGTATGATGAATGAAGTCAAGAAAGTGATTGCGCTTTCCTTCCATATTGGGAAACTTGCTATAGTCAAAAATCAGATGAGGAAGTGAGTGCCATGTCTTTCCCCATATTTTGGATAAAATGCTTGTTTTCAATGACACATGCAATGGGAGTATAGAGAGAACATGACTTTGAAGTTCTTGAGGTAAGCCGCCCAATCTATCTTCCAGTTCAGCCATAATCTCCCTTAGATGATGCAACACTCCAACCCTGTAATGGCCAATTAACAAGAAAGGTACACGGTGTGTTTAGCATGAAATTAGCAACATGTTTTTCAAAATCACATGGTTGAAAGGTAACAAATACTACCACTTTTATCACCAAATGTGAAGCTTTATGGCACATCCTTGATTTAACTAATACAATGATTGAACGAGGAAAGCTATAATGAGCACCAAATTAAGTACTCCTAGATTATAGTTGCCATGCATACACATGAAATCACATAAGTAAACTGGGAACCAATCCCCAAAGAATACTTGTAAGGGAAAATTCCAGAGAAAGTCGTCTTGGTATTGGATCCGCTCTTCTGAACAAGTGGTACGAAAAATCACAACCGCATTGGCCGATACGCCAGTTACGTGGACAGATTCCTCAGTTAAATAGCTTTTCTCCAATTTTTTGTTCCCTTTTCAGAGCTTCCATGTTCTTGTCCAACGCATCATTTGTATCTTTATGATAATCGAAATAAAATGGATGGTGCTTTGATAGTAATATAATGTTAATTAACATACTACTTGTGTCATCGTAGTATGTATGTGAAATTGTGTGCCGTGGACCATGATGCTATTATTCATGATATTTGCATCAATGTAGCAATTGATATTAGTATTCTCTTTCGCATTGTATATATATTATATATCCTAGTACCAAACCTAGCTTGTTAGATAGTACATCTCTGTGAAAATATCAACATTAATTGCCTTAAAACGTGAGAAACCGCACCAAACAAGTGGTCATCAAATCTAATGCCAAGGGTAGTTCTCAAAGAAAGACTATTAGTGCTTACAATACCTGCTTTCAAAAATCAAAACTATAGCCAGCAACAAATAAATCAACATCCTCTGCTACCAGTTTTAAAAAATGTTCATTCAAGCTTCAACAAAGATTATACCACTAAAAAAATGGACAATCAAACCGTTTTGTAACGGCAAAATACATCACCATGTAATATTTTGTCAATGGAAAAAACGAGATCTATCCACGAAAAAGGTGCAATACTTTTTTTAAAAATATAAGTTGAACGGTTTGGCAGAAGAAAGTAGTAAAAATCAGATATGTAAAAGCTAACTCAAGATTAGAGAAAAATCTTTACTTGAAACTAGATAACGAATTAGAGAAGCAGATTTGAAATGCACAGAAACAGAGATGAGAGAGAGCGAGAGATTGAGACGCCATCAATGGCAGCCGAGAAGAACTTAAAAGTGGGAGGAGCAAAGACGGAGAAAAAAACAAGTATGCCCTGATCAAGACCCAGAAACAACATTCGGTCAGGTACCTGTACTCCAACTTACTAGTAACAACATCAATCCAAAAGCTAGGAAACCATACTAGCAAGATATATGCATTGATGGGTATAAGATCTCGTCCATGAAAACTTAGATCAATCCACAAGAAGGAAATTACCAATGAATCATATCTTCTTCCAAGTCAAGACTTATGTAGGTCAACACTGTTCCACGAGAACCAATCGAACTAAATTGATAGGGAAACTCTTTGTATTCCCGGTTTTTGTTTCGGACAAATCAAACCTTAAAAGTATAGTATCATATGGCCTTAAGAAGAACTGGACACACAATAGTGCTACAACAATACATCCGTTTCTTCAATACATTTAACCCAATTCATGATCCTAGACCCATATCATTCATATCACTCCCCTGAAATCCTTTTTCCCTCAAAAGTTTGATTCTTCCGTACCATCCTTGCTCATTCAAATGGTTGTTAAAATTTGCACGTGATTCTCTATTATGAAAGCAATAACCAATTTCAGTTCTATAGACCAATGAAACTATTGCTCTTGTTTCCATCGAAGTGGAGTTTATTATTTCCCATGGCCCAAGAGAAAACAGTAGTGGAATAGTGAATTTAGTGTTTCCCTCGCAGGAAGCAAAATAATGCATATCAACATTACACAATGGAAGTACTTACAAGAGGGGAAAAAAAATGGTCCACATAAAGCCAGAATCTCTTAGAAATATTTGTAAATTGTTTTTCAGAAGATCTATAAAAGGACCTTACTATGCAAACTTATCGAGTACTATTTTGGAGTTATAGATGTACTACTGTTACTATGATCCCAGGAAGTTTTTAGACCTTATGTTTTTGTGATGTTATAACCATGTACCACTTAGTTCCACGAACCTCCCTATATTTTTAATGTCAACCAGTAGGGAGAACTACATTTATATATATAGAAGAAGTACTAACGGGACACTACGTCAATCATTTGGGAATCTGCAACAACTAAACTAAGACCAATAGACAACCACCAAACTATAGCCCCATATGGAGAAGAAATAAACTAACAAACAAATGCTCCTATAAAGGAGACATAATCATTAATTCTTGCCCTCGGCAAGATTTGACCCCTCAACCTCTTAGTTGAGAGTGGACCTAGTTGGTTCATGAACCTCTCCTTATGGGTGATGACGATGCTCTAGAAGTTTAGAGCAAGAACCTGATCAGAACCTCACCCAAATTTAGTTGGAACCTCTCAAACATACGAGTGTCAATGTAACGAATAGAAACTACAGAGCTAAAAATATATATAGCATCCATTCGGTAAAAGAAAACAATCAACCCAAAAATATTATAGTTGTTTGGCTCTATCCTATTCTACATCAGACCCATTTTGTTTTTCCCCTTTTGGGAGTTCTAAATTTTGTGAGGGAACATTGCTCCTTTATCACTACATAAATAGTACTTATTACCATTTGTAAGAAATAGTTTTTGATAACGTAAAAAAAATGATTTGATTCTCCAAAGTGGGCAAGCATTTTGTGACATCTGAAATTACTAAAATAGCAATGGACATCAAGATCCAATATTTATCCTCATTTGTTCCTAGTAGTTAGCACAAAGCAAAAGAACAAAATTATGACAATTACTGTATAGATATGAGTTATAGACACTCCCACAAGTAATCCCCAACGCTTTAAACTCTTGAATGTGTCATCAGTCACAAGCACCAACTTTGGCTCTCGCTACTATTACAGAGTCTCGGGTAGAACTCAACCCCAAAAGCTAGCTCACTTTGGTACCCAGGTGATGTGAGACTTCGCTTCACACCCTCCCTCACATGCAGCGTACTCACTTGCTGCTGCGTATAGGCAAGAGACACCCACCCTACCCATCTCTGGAACCTAGCTCTAATATCATGTTACACGGTCTTGGCCTCTTGGGTAGAATTCAACCCCGAAAACTGGCTCATGATATATATATATATTCGGGGCTATATATTCATATTACTTTGGTACCCAGGCGATGTGGGACTTACTCCATTTCCATTTTCGTAACTATTTTAGAGAAAAATATACTCTTCCAGTTAGAACAATTAAAGTAATTAACAAAGTTTGTACTCTAGCACATTAATTCTTTCAATGTTAACTTGTACTTTTCACAAATAAGAGAATGAATTTCAAAATCTGAATAACTTTAGGCAATCAATTATCAGGCTACTCTAAAGTATGAAAAAAAATTAGCTTGTATTACTAAATTCAAAAATGTTTCATAACATTTTCGTGCTAACCAAACCAACCAACAAACAAGGAAACTTAGATTTTTCTTAGAGTCCTAAATGTATGGTACATATTAGAACTTGTCCCACATCCGTTCATTATCACCTTCGTAGCTCGCACATGCACATGAGCTTGGATAACATCTCCACTCATTACCAATTACTAGTTTTGAGTTGGATGCTTTTGTGAACATATCTTTAGCATCATGATCGTATCTCTTTTGCATCTTATAGTATCATGATCATATCTTTTTTGTATCTTTTTATTTAAGGCATGGATTCTCTAGGATAGTCTTAGTGCATAATGCTATCTATTTAAACTCAAGTATTAGGGTTGTATTGTATTATCTCTTTATCAGAAATACAAAGCTTCTCTTCTTCTTCTCCAGTAAACTAACATGGTATCAGAGCTTAGGTTGCAAGAGGTCTTGGATTCAGTCTCTCCGCTTACATTTGTTCCCGGTTTGCATTTTGGTTCTCCCTTCGAATTCTGCATTCGCTCTGTCTATGAAAATTTGCATCTCCACGTGCAAGACGGGTTGCAAGGGAGCATGTTGAATAGCTTGATATATAGTGTTAGGCCTATTTCCTAAATGCTTAAGCTTTTGGGATAATCGATAACTTAAAATGGTATCTGTTAAGTGTAAGCTGTTAGAAATTGGGTCCAACAATGTATATCAAGCTATTCAACATCCACCCTCACGTGCAACCCTGTCTTGCACTTGCAGATGCAAATTTTCATAGATAGAGTGAAACATAATACAAAGGGGGAAAACATAATGCAAACCGAGAACAAATGTGAACAAAGAGACTTAAACCCAAGACCTCTCACAGCATGAGCTCTGATACTATGTTAAGCTATGAAGCACCGGTACGCCAGAAATGTCGCCGTACGAGTACCTGGTACTGGTACGGGTACGGCAAAATACGTACCTGGTACGGCCAAAACGTACCGGGTACTTTTGCACTGTTCCGGGTACGGGATGGTAATCATGGGTACGTGAATGGATACGAAAATGGGAAAATGGGTACGCGGAGAGAGAGGGAGAGAGAGAGAGTGTGGGACTCGTTAGTCAATCGTCGTCGTCGGTCATCTCCTCCAACCATCAGAGCACCTCTCCTCCGGTCATCTTCTCCGATCAGCACCACTGCTCTTCACTCGTCGATCATCAGCACTGCTCGTCGATCAGCTCACCTTTGATTGAAGAGTCTTCACGCTTAATGTCGTCGTCGTCTTCTTTCTCTGTCTGTCAAGCCTCTCTCTCTCTCTCTTTGTGTTTCCTCTTTTTTTTGTCGGTGCAAGTGAAAAAGAAGAAGTCAGTGGGTGTTGTTTTCTTAGGGTTAAGCAGTAACAAAGTAAAGGAGTCCATTTGTTTGTTTAAAAAAATATTATACGTGCCACAGCTGTCAACAACTTTCTTTAATTATGATGATATACTGTTGCCGGCAGTGATCATGGGACATGAGTGATGGGTAGAAATAAATGTATAGTGTTAATTACACTTAACCCTAATATTTTTTTGAAATATCATAGTTACCACAGCTGTCAACCACTTTCTATACTTATAGATTTTCTCCATGTGGGCTATGTAGGCCTGCATCTAAAAAATAGGGGGAAAAAAAAAATTACACTAACGTACCCAACCGTACCCGTACCCTACTTTTTTCCATTTTTGCCGTATCGCGTACCCGTATCGGTACCCGTGCTTCCTAGATGTTAAGTAACCAGTAAAGCTTAAAGCTTTTGGGACTACTGGTAACTTGCAGTAGGCCGACTTATTCATGAAGATCCACACTGCTGCTCGTTTCCGTCTCCGACTTTGCAAACTCTCGATCCTCTCCGCTCTTGCATCGAGTTTGAGAAGGGGTGTGAACGTATCTTTAGTATCATGATCATCTCTCTTTTCAATCTTTAGTATCGTGATCGTATCTTTTTGTATCTTTCTATTTAAGACATAGATTCTTTAGGATAGTATTAGTGCATTATGCTCTCCCTAATTAAACTCAAGTATTAGGGTATATCGAAATGTATTATCTCTTTTATCAGCAATACAAAGTTCCTCCTCCTTCTCCTCATCCTCCTCCTCCTCCTCCTCCTCCTCCTCCTCCTTCTTCTCTTTTGAATCTTCAGTATCGTGATCGTATCTTTTTGTATCTTTCTATTTAAGACATATATTCTTTAGGATAGTATTAGTGCATTATGCTCTCCCTAATTAAGCTCAAGTATTAGGGTATATCATAATGTATTATCTCTTTAATCAGCAATACAAAGCTCCTCCTTGTCCTTCTTTCTTGCTTGATTTCCCCTTTGTTTGTGCCATTAGTGCACCATGTTTCCTTTGTTAGTGACTTCAACTTAACATTTTCTCTCATATCCATCCAATGATTCCACCTAGCTATGTTATATGAACTTGGATAGGGTGCTGGACCCGAGTATGTGTCTATGTTTTAATCATCTTTTTCTATGGTCAATGACACGCACACCAAACACATGCACAAAGATTGTCTAAACATTAGAATACGATATCAAAGCACCACAAATAGCATAAAGCTATCTTGTTATTGAAATCACGTGCCTTAATCTAAATATTGTTGTACCAAAACATTAATTTTGACTTGTGATAGAAACATTCAATCAGTTGGTACAGCTAGATTTGGGCCGTATCGCTACAACTTTTCTTTCCACGTCACCAAGTTAATTTTATGTGAACTAAATAAATGCCCAAAAAGTTTAGTTCCCTCTTTTTTACGTTACTCTAATTGGATGGCCACGTACTACTATTGTGACCAATGACCATCTACAAATATCTGGATACATAATCAACTCGAACTAGCAAAAACAATTGGCAAAAAAAGAGCACACATAAAACATATTTGGTTCAATTGAGAACTCCCAAGGGATAATCTTTGGCTCTAAGGCTCATGCAAGAGACAGATACTCAGATACTGTCCATTATTCCATTTTAGAATGTTACAAAATATTAGTCCTTTTCTTAAAAGTGGAGTAAAAATTTGTTAAGTGTCCAAAAGCCTCTCGCACAAGTGAATATAAGTGTTGCAAAGTAGGTAGAATACAGGCAATGATGGAAATGATGTCATTACATTGAATCTAAGAGCAACATTACATGTCTCTTTAAAAAGATGGAACTCCCAAAAGGGACGAAAGTTAAGGAATGGAGGAGGCAATATATACCCATTTGTCGTTCAATTATGGGGCTGACGGCTGAGAATATCTTTCATATTTCTTACTATGTGCATCTTAAACTTCATGCATGTTGTTCATAATATTTCTTCAGTGTGTATTGAGATAAACTCAACATTTTCCCTCAGCCCTCAGGTCCATTTAATGGCTCCACCTAGCTATGCTTGGACACAAGTATAAGTTTGATTCATCTGATTCCTGGGTGCATTGACATGTGTACATGCATGAAATACATGCACATAGCTTTTCTAACTCTGAGGATACATGCCCACAAACCCACGACAAGCAAGGTGCTATCTTAATCATGATATATGTTGTTCTAAAATGTTGATTTTGACTTGCTATTGGACCACTCAACCATCTAGTACAACTAGCTTTGATCCTAATCGCTTCAAGTTTTCTTTACCAACCATAACCAATTTTTTTTTTGTGAGAATAGAGAGAAAATTGTTATTAATCATTGAGCATTGTCGACAAATAGGCCTTAAATGATGCAACCAACCATAACAAAATTAATCCTATGAGCTTATGAATGCCCAAAATGCTCAATTCCCTTTTCCTTATGTTACTCTAATTGGAAGGAAAATTTGTACTTCTGTGAGCATCAACGAAGACCTTGATGATCCACTACAAATTTGACTAAGTAGAAACAAAACTTTGATGTTGCCACATTCCTTCTTTAGTATTCTAGCCATTTTCTCTTGTAGAGGCTTTTATTTGGGCAGTGCTGGCATTTTCATGTAAAGATTGTAGTTGCCAGATCGAGTTTTTCTTTTGGATAGGCTCATGCCTTTATGATTTGTATGTCTTAAGGTTCTCCTCCTTTCTTGTTTATTATAAAATGGTTTAATTACCAAAAAAAAAAGCTTTTGACGTTTGTGACAGAGAGCATGCACATATTAGTTTCTTAGGTTAATTCAAATGAAAACCCAAAGAGCATCCGATAAGATGTAATGGCTTGCATTGAGATCTCCCAAGGAAATATTTTGGTGCAAAGGTCGATGCAAGAGACAAATAGGATATCCAACACGTAGATTAATTATGGCGTTGGCAATATCAGTGGATTTCTTACTTTGTGGATAAATGCATGAGGTTCATAATATCCGTAGCTGGGTTTCTGGACTTTAACTCAACATTTCTTATCATGTTCATCTTATTATTTTGCTAGCTATGTTATACGAGTAGGGTGTGTATGTTAGACACACTACATTGTGCCTTAGTTTGATTCATCTGATTCCTCTATCCAATGACATGCACACAAACGTACAATTCAAAAAAAATTCTCCAACATTAGGATACAAAAACACACCACAACATGCATTTTTGTTATTTTTCTAATGTTTCACGCACATTTGTACCAAGTAATAAACAAAAACTTTTACTCCAAAGCACACACTACTTCATCATGGAAAGCCACTTGCTCCATATCTTACATCATCCAACAAACAAAATACTATATTATCAAACATAACCCATAATATTACATATGTAAAGGCATTCGGTGCAAGACTAACAAATTATGTCTAAAGTCTAAACTAATTAAAAGCTTGAATAAAAGGGTTTTTTTTTCTGTACGATACAATAATGCAGGAAATTGTCAACACTATGGTAGTAAATAGATGGTCGGGGAAAAAACTTTATAGAGGACAATTAATGCATAACATTACTTTAAGTCTTGAACCATTTCATGGAAAGCGGGGATATTGTTCTTTTTTCATTTAATACTGAATACCTATGTATAATATTTGCTTTAAGTAAGAATGAATGTTTTAATTGAAGCAAAAATAAATAACATTGCCGACCGTTACCAATGGTCTATATTGTCAAATGCGTCCTCCAAATACGGCCATCTACGTTTAGTGATCCATCTCAAAATTTTGAATAGGACTAGAGAAGAGAGGATAGGCTCATTACATTGCAAGCAAAAATGAAAAATGAGATTGAAACTAAGAAAAACAAGTAACTGAAGTAATTGAAGTAATTGGTGTAGTAGGAAAACAAATAGTTGTGTTAATTGGTTGGTTGCTTATGCATGTAAGGATCCCTCTCCTCATCCCCACTTTAGTTCCTTCCCTCCTGATTTCTGTAATTTGGTCCTTCAGAATAAATTGATTCATGAATGAATTCAATCTTCAAAAAAAGAAGAAGAAATTGAGAGCCAAATAAATCGAAAGAATCATAGTTCGGGAAGAGATCACGGAAGCTTTAAAATGAATGGTAACAAACTACTTTCATTATGCGATTACTATATAATCGAAAATAAAAGATCCTGAAAACTACTCCAAATTCAGAAAAAATCGATAATGAATACTACTACATATTGGAAATGGTGGCATTGAATTGTGGATGTGGATCTCAGAAAACACATGCTTCATCCGCAAACAAAAAACCTATCAGAATTAAAACCTTCTGGTTGAGAGTAACACTATCGATTAGATTGTCACCCACAACAGAATTTTCTCAATAGAGGGAGGTGGTTTTATGGATGCCCATCCATGGGAACCTCTCTCAAGTTATCCAACCCTTGTGTTGATAGGAAGAAGATATTAAACTATTAACACTTGACTGCTCAATACTTGACAGATTTAAGGTCTCCCTCTGGCTTACTTATTCAGTTTCATTGTCTTGGCACAAGAGAAGAGATGTTGAACCAAATAATACTGACCCCTGATAAATTGCTATAGCTAAACAAGGTAAAACCTATCACCGACTCCCAAGAACTAGAAGTTCAAAAACCTATAAAGTTAAACAAGAAACATTGTAAGACAAAGACTTCATAAAAACAAGTTGTCTCTAGGGTAGTAGGGTGTGATGGTGTTAGCATCTTGGGCTCAATGATTGTGCGGGCCACTTATAGCCTTCAAAACAAAAGGCTGCTTTTAGTTAGCTGGACATAATCCTTCATCAATATTTCTCCCTCCATATGAGGAATATTTATTTAGAACGATGAATGTACGGGATTACTATTTGCCATAATGGATAAATACCACATATAGACAATATTCTTGGATGTTGTTCGATGACCTAATGATGGTATCAATATAGACGTTGCAATGGAACCTGATGTCATATGGATATTGGATATTGAGAAGGCTTCCGATGAAGTATCTCATTTTGAAAGTATGGACACTTTGATTTATGTGAAAAAAAAGAAGTGGGTTTGGAGAAAAATGGAGATCGTGGATCCACTTTTGCCTGAGTTAATTGGACACCAGCAAGTTAATACTGCAATTGAAAGGGACAAAGGTGTGGGGGTCGATTTTGTCCATTCTTATTTCCTATAACCTTGGCTACAGAGGAATTGAGGAGGCTGATAAGTTGGGCGGTCTCAGGGAGAATGATTTCAAGGGAAGGACAAGCAAGCATTAGAAAGGGTGTCACATCTGTTTTTTGCTGATGATTATTTTTGTGGAGGAAGAGTTAACATATCTAAAATGTGCGATCGTATTTTTCGAGGCAATGTCAGGGCTTAAATTTTAGTTGGCATTGTCTCAAGGACTGGGAAACGGGAAATGCAATCATTTTAAGAGTCTAGTTAAGAGTCTTAGCTTACTGGCATTTATGTTTAAAGTTACATACTCCCTATGCCCCATTTGGTTTGCTCAGTATTCTATTTTGCGATGTCCAAACTATTCGCTCTTTTTGAACAATCAAAGAAAAAATTCAAAAAAGTATGAAAATTTCCACTAACTTACCCTCATAAATGATTAAAAGTAGTTTAAAGGCAAAATAAGAGGGATAATGATTGAAATCTCATTAAAATTTCTAAGGAGACATGGACTAATTGCATGTCCCCTTTAAAAAGTTTAGTTCTCCGTACAAAACAAACAATATTGGACAAAGGAAGTATTAATCTGGTCTATCTCCGTACAAAACAAACAATATTGGACAAAGGAAGTATTAATTTGGTCTATGTCCCATACATTTTCTAGCGTTTTCGTGAGTTGAAAAATCATATGCAATGCAGCCTGTAAGGCTACTGTATGTGTTGTGTTTTTGGGTTATGTAACTTGTTTTTGTTTATATCTCTTGTTCGGATTTGACAGGATTTTAAGTTTCAAAAATAGAATAAAAAGTCCACTCTATTTAATTGGGAGTATTTCATGGCCTTACTTTTAACTAACTTAATTGGAACTGCATTCTGGGCAGGAACTTAAGATTTTGTTGCGTAATGCAATGCCTTGAATTCCTCAACAGGACAGACAGGAACAGGCAGAAGACTCAAACCTGACAAGAATATGCGTCACAACAATAATACGATACGTTTGAACTAGTGTCTCGTATATTGTCTGGCGAGTGTCCATGTCTAACACAGGGACACCATCTCCCAGGAAGTACTTGTGCTTTGAGACAATAGGTGATTTAACGTTCCACAGCCATGACGGCAGCAGCATAATAAAGAAGACCTTAGCAATGCACCAAGGCCCAACCATTGCTAAGGCCTGACTTCTAGAGTTATTTTCCTCTGGTTTTACTCCATTTATCTTAAATCCTTTAGGTTGTGCTTGGAACTTGAGGAAGGAAACGAGACAGGAAGACAAAATGAGTGAAAGAAATTTCCGGGAAATAAGTCGTTTTTCGTTGTATCGATTCCAGAGAAGAGGGAAGGAAATTTCAGGAGGAAAGAGGAAGGAAAATGGTGATATTAACAAACAAAGGGAAAAAGATTTCAAAGGTAAGCCCGAAAGGCAAGAAAGGAAAATGGGAGAAAATACTTATCCATTTACTTTCTCTATGCTTTTTTTCCCGTTGTCTTTTCATAGTATGAATAAGATTATTATTTACCCTCTCCTTTCCCTTGGTCCAAAAGATAACCTTTAACTTTATAACCAAATCTATTTACCGTTTCCTCCCCTTGAAATCCATTTTCATAACCCTTATTTGTTCCCCATCACCAAATGGTCAAACGTAGTGCTTAAAGAACTCAGAACAGGAACGTTACAACTTGAAGACTAACGTCCAAAGCCACTGGAAAACATCCAATCATCCTCTGTTGCAACCAGTTTAGGATGGCAAAACCATAACTGTATGTTACCCCGTGCAAATCATCATAAACCTAAACTTTTCTTAAGCCTTCAAACCAAACTAAATTAAAGTAATCAAGCAAAGCCTATTTTCTTGTTGCATTTAATTACAAAACCATCTTCAGAGACCATCAATAATAGTTTAAATACAGGGGATTTAGAGCTCTAAAGGTGTCTAATTATGTTGATTTATAGACTAATACTACAACACAAGATCCACACCACTGCCAACAATTAACAACACTAGATCCCATCAAGATGGCAACACATGAATCTGCATGTGTTTATGCACACACAAAGAAGAGAAAATAGCCAAATTACCTGACAGTGTACTACTTATTAGAAACTCAAAAACCACCTCTTAAGCACAGGTAGCAATTGATTGGAATGATCCTCAGTCTTCAAAAAAGAAGAAGTTGTGACTTTGCAAACAGGAGAGAGAAAGAAAACTTAGTTTTAGGGTTTGGATGGCGGCTATTGCTTAGTTTTAGGGTTTTGGTGTTTTGAGATGATTTGGGCTTGGCCCACAGGATGTTTTGGGCTTTGCCCATACAGGTGTTTTTATTTTATCCAACCTTTGTTGGATCCCTCCACTCTCCCCAACTTGATGTACCCTTATCAAGTTTTTTTAATAAAACTTCTTTTATCGAGCAAAAAAAAAAACAATAACCTTAGCGAAACCTTAATAATACATAAGATTAAACTACCCTAAACATTAAAGATAAATAAGATAAACTGAAACCCTAAAATAAACCCTAAAATTATACTTCATAGAAGTCCACTTCCATCTCTTCTTCACAGCTGAATTTGATGGCCCTGGGTTGAGTGGTCTTCATCAAACGGAAGTTGGCTATTAGGACAAAAGCATCTTTATGTGACTCCACCCCTCTAAAGTACCTCTTACTTGTGGTTGTTACAGTTCACACCGCAATGTTGACTGGGACCCACTTATTCATACAGGGCCACTCACTCTTATTCAATATATGCACTAAGATGGTATGTGTTCAGGTCACCCCAAATATATCTGAGTAGGCATACCAGCTTATACATTGAATATAACAAGCAAATGTGTATGTGGTTCAATTCATTCATAAACCTTCCTAAAAAGCTATGATTTCAAGGATTATGTGTAACTAATGGGCTTTTATTGATAACTCATTTATTACGAAGATTTTGTCTAAGATTTCCCTTATTGATAACTCACTTATTGCGAAGATTTTGTCTAAGATTTCCCTTATTGGTTATAAAACATAGTAAAGGCACCAAGATGTTCTCTTACTTCGATGTCAAATAGAAAATTCAAACGCAATTTCTGTTAACTAGCCAAAAGCTTAAGCTGTTAGAAAATGGGCCCAACAATATATCAAGCTATCTAACACCCTCTCTCACATGCAACTCCGTCTTGCACGTAGAGGTGCAAATTTTCAGAGATATAGCAGAACAGAATACGAATGGGAGAAACCAAATGCAAACAGAGAGACTTAAACCAGGACCTCTCGCAACCAGAGCTTTCATACCATGTTACACTTCAGAGAAGAGAAGAACAAGTAAAAGAAACTGATTGTGTAACTGATACTGAGAATGAAAGTTACAATGCTGGCAATCGTTTAAATAGAGATAACCTACCTAGAAAAGATACGCAAAAGATTATACCTAATCTACGCCTTAAATAAAGTATCAAGATACACCTATTCTAGACAATGTAACTTTAAATAGAATGATACAACGAGAGATGATTACGATATTACAAGATACAAAAAGATACACTCACAGGAATAAGTTCTATACAATGTAAAGTTAACAGCTAACATAATCAATACCTAACTTGACCTTTTTTATAAGTTTGTATCCACAAATTTAAATCCTCCTATTTAAAATGCAGCAAAACTGCAAAAGAAAATTGAAAAAGAAGATATAAATTCAATAGAATTTCCACCTCATTGGACTCTCTACCAACTTACAAATTCATTGTCCTTATTTCGCCCTATTTATATTACGTTACGGACCAAATTCCATGTTCTAAAAATCGCTACGCAAGTCAGGTGGAAGCGAGGGGCTAGATTAGTTGATTTTACGTTGTTTCAAAAAATATTCCCCCCCCCCCCCCCCAAAATAAAAATAAAAATTTTGAGTAAGAATGAATTAAGACTAAAGTAAAGTAAGTAAGAAATAACTAGTCAAAAGCAAAGTTTCATGTTCAAAGTCCAAACCAAAAGAAATAAAGTACATAGCGCATAAAATACCAACTATTCAAATATCAAAGTCAAAGACTCAAGGGTTAAAGCACATAAGCTGGTCTTGTTCATCCACTAGATTGCAATTCTAAGGTACAGTTATGCCAATTCAGCACTTAAAATATGACTCCCATTGAAGATTGCACCCAATATGCACACTCAATGTTGTTGACGTGGTTTGCCAAACTCAGTAGGAAATTTCAGTGCCCAAATGCTACCCTTGGGACTCTTCCCAATTACAAGAGGCTGCTGGCAGAAACCACCCATTAACTGCGGGTTTCGTAGGATGCACCAGCAGTCCAGCAGCAATCTCCAAATTTACTGTAACCTTACCCACAAAAAACATTTTCAATATGAGCCACTATATGAGCAGCAGCAGCGATTATTTCACCAAAACAGGTATTATATATCATATCTGCTGTAGATGCAGTGTCCGAATTAGCTTCTTTTGACGTCAGTTTGTAAGGTTGTCCAATTTAGAGATTAGCGATTGAATAGTTATAAGTGTCATTCTAGTAGGCTCATGACTTCATCACCCTCTTCGAGCCATTTAACCTTCAGGTTTCAGAAATTCTATAAGTTGCTAAAAACTATGTTTCTGTGTTTACGGATTTCATCAACTGGTGTGCTTCTGTGATAACTTTTTGTGCACAGAAGGAAAAGACACCTAAGAGGAAAGGTATTCAATGCAATTTCAGAATAATTAGAAATTTCAATTTGAAGTTTGCTTTCCTTTTTGCAAAATCTAGGATACGTAAATTGTTATGCAATCTAATGAATATTCCTTGTAATGTAAAATGATATTACATGAATCCATGTATTGGATGGGTATCTCTTGTAAGTATGCTAATGTTCTATAATTAATATAGTGCAGCCCACTTTGTGAAATTAAGAAGGAAGTGGCCAAGCTATACAGACCGCTCAAAGGTCACTACATGGATCTACTAGTTGTATGAATTTGCATTCAGATAAATTAATCACATGGTCATTAGGTTCACAAAACATATATCCAATTGTATGTATGCATTTATTGATTAGGACATAAGAGCATCACCAGTGGTATAACCAAAAATGGATAATCAAAAGTTGTCACATCAGACTTTGATTATCCATACAAGACATTTATAAAGTTAACAATGTGGAGTGTCCCAATAGTATTTTGTGTCCATAATCAAAAAAAGTACTCCTCACTCTATTTTTATTCATAAGATGGGCACAACGTTAAATATGTAGATATACTTTTTATAATATTAATACCATTAAAAAAATATTCACAATACATTAAAATGAGACCAATCTTGAACATATTTTCAATTTTTTTTATTATTCATAATTTCAAATTTTTCAGAGAAAGTGCAAAAAAAAATGAGTTTTGAAGTAAGTATTTGAAAAATGGAGGGAGAATATTGTTACTTTTGAATTTATTCTACCCAAAAAGACTTATAAATAGGGTGTGGTCCCCTAAATTTGGCTATTGAGTTTTGGTTATTGAAAAAATGTTGTTACTTTTGATTATCCAAATGCCAAAATTTGGTTATTGGCTAAAAGGTTGTTATCTTTGATTATGCCAATGTGAGCCAACTTTTGGGCAAGCATTGTTAACTTTGGTTATTTAGATGTTTTGATTATCCCATTGGAGATGCTCTAAGGCGGTTTGGTTTTGTTGGGTTTGGTTATGTATGCATTTATAACCAGGTTCATTGGCATGACTTATTCAATGTATGCATCTATTATTAGGTTCATCGAAGCCCATTTAAGTTCATTCTATCTAGACTATGAGGAGTGGGAACAGTCTTTTGCATGGTGTATAACTAAGAGCAACACCAGTGGTATAACTAAAACTGGATAATCAAAAGTTGCCACATCAGATTTTGATTATCCATACAAGACATTTATAAAGTTAACAATGTGGAGTGTCACAATGGTATTTTGTGTTCATAATTTAAAAAAAATACTATTCAATCTATTTTTATTCATAAAATGGACACAACTTTAAATTTGTATATATATATATATTTTTATAATATTACTACTATTTAAAAGATATTCACAATACCTTTAAAATGAGACCAATCTTGAACATATTTTTAATTTTTTTATTATTGATAATTTCAATTTTTTTTAGAGAGAGTGCAAAAAAATTGAGTTTTGAAGTAAGTCTTTGAAAAATGGAGGGAGAATGTTGTTTCTTTTGAATTCATTCTAGCAAAAAAGACTTATAAATAGGGTGTGGTCCCCTAAAATTTGATTATTGAGTTTTGGTTATTGAGAAAATATTGTTACTTTTGATTATCCAAATGCCAAAATTTGGTTATTGGCTAAAAGGTTGTTATCTTTGATTATGCCAATGTGAGCCAATTTTTGAACAAACATTGTTAACTTTAGTTATTTAGATGTTTTGATTATTCCATTGGTGATGCTCTAACAAAGTGACCTTTCTTGAAAATGGATAGAGATGATTGAATTAGTTAACAAGGCTGCGGTCCTTGCAAAAATCACTTAACTCTTGCGAGGGTGAAGCACCTCTTTCTCTTTCTTCTTTGGGCACAAAACCCAACAATTCCGATTGTGGACGGCTAAACCTCAAGTTTCCTAAAAAGTTTTCCTACTTCGCTTCAAGGCATTTCATGGTCACCGAGAGAAAGTACCACAGTCAACACATGCGAGCTTGACCCAGCTTTGATAGTGATAAATGAACTTTGACCACAATATCTCCCAAGAAAAAGAAATGCAACTTATTTAGCAAGAATACTAATATACTATCCTACAAATCTTCTAAGGTAGAGATAGTCACTGAATTAGCAGGCAAATCGACTATTGCATATGTATGTTTCATCAGAATGAAAAATAAAGGAAAAAACAATCCCCAATGATGGATAAAAATATTCTTTGCAGAAAATTATGCAGCCTTCTATAGAATCAACGACCCAGGTGCCTTTTCTTTACATGGCAACAACATTAGCTCTATGAACCCCGAATCCCGTACACATAACACAAAATATCACAATGCTATTATTCTTCAATACCTGGCAAGTGGCAAGGCACATTGTCAGTTGTCTCCTCAGCATATCCAGCCACCTAAAGGTTGTAATCCACTGTGACAGTGATAATTGTTCTAGTGAGGGTCAAAATCCATCCAAGTCAAAGATCTGCAGTATGATTGTAACCAAATTATTTTAATCCGAAATCTAGCTGAAGTACAAAACCTATAAAAGCAAAAGGTTCCTTATTCAAATCAAAGATCTGCAGTAAGTACACTCACAGTGACAATAAAGCAATTGATATGTCCCCAGCCATTTTGAGAATTACCATGTCCCTCACCCTATTTGTGTCCGTATCCGTGCTACAAAGAGGACATCTTATGTAAAAAGGGAACAAAAATAGGAGAAGTAGATATCTTCGTAATGATGGCCACATAAATACATTAGAGATTCTCTCAACTTATGAGAGTTTCTTTTAGGAACCACAATTCATGTATCATCGCAATAAAATAAACGGAAGAAACCAACCGCGAATGGGATTGGTTATGAATCAAACAGATCACACATCATGTCCTCAATTGGAATTTTTCGGCCCAGATTGAATATCCATGACCGTGAGCGATTAAATCCAAGCAAACACGGGATATAGCATACCAGGGGAATTGTGACTAATCCTTTGACTATTTCTCTGATGGGATTACATATCCCATGAGATAAGTATCCCTTCAACATTAGTTCAGTCATTCAATCGCCTGCCTTAATGAATCTTGAGATCTTTAATGAGGTCTTCATTTCCAAAGAGACATCATTAGTAGGACTTAGGGTCTCCGTAATGACCTCAATTGTGGGCCCTCTGAAATCTTCATTTGGGATCGAAACTGTTCATTTTTTTAGGAATGTAGAGCACATTATGGGTATAAAAAATTAAGATCATCGGAGATTGGCAGACACAAAATTGTCTTACAGTTTACTCTCTAAATGATATTGGCCATCCATTTTCATAAAATAAATGGCATCCGACCATATGGCTATCAATATCCAATTAATTTGATTTTTACATGAATGATCTACTCAACATTCCAAACAAATTGAACTGTTTTGATATCAAATACAGATTATACAGGGCCCACAATTGAGGTCACTACGGGGACCCCAAATCCTCAATAGTAGCAAAGACACCTAGACGGTGAAGGTAATTCGTCGCTAGTTGGTTACTACTTACTATAAGTATCAATGCTCAAACACAACAAAGTCAAAAATAAATATCCCCATTAAATGATCCAGGTATATAGTTTACCTATGTCCAGCTACAGGGCCAACCAATATTTATTTCTCGTTTATCGAGTTGCATTCAGATACTACTTGTTTTTTACTTGGCCCAAATTATCCTATATAAGATCACTACCATTTTGACATCTAAAAACAAAGGGTATACTCAGCCGCTCAAGTAAGTTCAGATAAAGAAGCATACAGTATCATTACAGCAACAGGTTATTCGAAAGCCAAATTAAAGGTAGTAAAAGTATTCAAAGCAATAAAGGGTTTTACCTTTTCAAACTGTGCAGGGCATTTGAGGCCTTATCCGTACCAAAACCTGGAGGCAGGGGCATGTTTTCTGAATCAATTGACACCGTGTTATACACGCTATGCAGTCCCCAAAACGTCCAGGGTAATCTCTTCCCATGAACATCTTGTTGAAGAAACTTTTGAGTACAAATTTCGTGGATTTCAACAAGGGTTTTTGCTCATGGGGTTCAACTAAAAGTTCTTATTGGAGAGTTCTTTCAAAGAAAAAACCTCAGATTTGGAACATGAGTCCCTCCATAACACCTCTGGTTCTGAGTGAATCAATGACATTTTCGGTTTCCTTGCAATATGCTTGAACACAACTGTTGCAAAATCTCAGTGAAACGGGTACAAATTTTTGTCTACGCACCTCTTGAGGATATTTGCACATCGACCTAGCCGTCGAAAAAACAAAAATTAAAAAACCTACGCCACCTTGCCCGTCAATTTTTCGTTGAGCTCGTTACAAATTTGAACAATCTAAAACTCGGCCGGTTGCATGTACCGGTATAACTATACAATTTCATAAACTTGTTTTAAACATTATGTTTGACTTGACACACTTCTAAACCTGTTTTCATCGCTCATTTGTTATAAGAAGTCCGAGTGATCACTTAGACCAAGGTGAGTGATTAATACAAAATCATACGATTTTATACACGTGTTATGTTTCGCTAATGATGAGATCTTTTATTTATAAGTTTTACTCACGAGCTCCATGGATTGAACTAAAAGGTGAACACGTTTTATTTTCTAATTTTATTTTTCTGTAACGACATCCCTAACATTCTCGCCTTTTTTTTTTCACGGCAAAAAAGTTTTATTAATCATTGAAAAAGATACAATGACAAAAAGGAACAAGGAGACAGTATCATATTCAGAGAATAATCCTCTGCCTAATCCGAGACCCAAACCACGATTGGCAATGAGCCAATCAAAGACACCCAATGGGCCGAAGCCCGCAACGCCCAGAATAATACAATTAAGCACAAGAAAACCCTAAAAGAGCAACGTCGTCGTCGTCGTCGTCGCCGCCGCTACTGCACGGACTCCTGTGAAGAGACAACCGAAACCACACCACCAAAGGGACCCGGGGAACATGCCCCTATTGCTGTCCTGGATGAAGACACGTCCGCCCACCACAAACAGCCCGCCCAGCAACAAACAGACCGCGCACCGAACACACCACCATCTGGCCACAACCACCGAGGACCACCCCAAGGGTCTACAAACACCCAGATCTAGCAGAACCGCACCAAAGCCAGCCAACAACCAGCCAAAACACAGTCCACCCTCACCTACACACATACCCTCCAACACATCCACACACCGCCGCCCAACCACATGGCGGCCAGCGCCGTACGAGGGCCCCAACGCCGTTAGGCATCGCCGAAACCACCCAGGAATGGAATCAGATGAGAGCCACACATATCACCCCACCTCAAGCCAAACGAACAGACCTTGCCGTTAAGCCGAACCGGAACCTCCAAGAGAGAGAGAGCCGGCGTAGGAATTAAAAAACCTACGCCACCTCGCCCGTCAATTTTTCATTGAGCTGATTACAAATTTGAACAATCTAAAACTCAGCCAGTTGCATGTACCGGTATAACTATACAATTTCATAAACTTGTTTTAAACATTATGTTTGACTTGACACACTTCTAATCCTGTTTTCATCACTCATTTATTATAAGAAGTCCGAGTGATCACTTGAACCAAGGCGAGTGATTAATACAAAATCATACGATTTTATACACGTGTTATGTTTTGCTAATGATGAGATCTTTTATTTATAAGTTTTACTCTCGAGATCCATGGATTGAACTAAAAGGTGAACACGTTTTATTTTGTAATTTTACTTTCCTGTAACGACATCCCTAACATTCTCGCCTTTTAAGAAACAGTAAAAGGCTAGCGAGATGTGTAGGCAACCCTTTTTGGACCTTGTACCGATACATTGCAGCCTTTGTCATCGCCAATTCTTCCTATTTTAACCTCAAAACAAAATAATTAGTCACAGACTATCTTCGTATTTGTCTTTGCCTGTCGCCAACGTCTCTTCTATGTAACTGCAATAACACAATTGCCATGTCCATTACTAATGAATTTTCTCTCTATTTGCCAAAAAAAAAAAAATCGAAATAAAATTTTGATAAAATTTCATAGATCTTACTTTAGGTATTGACTCCAACCCATATCAAATTTTGTTTTTTCTCTCTCAAATTTCTTACCAAATCAAGGGGGCTAAAATCATTACTCACTTTTTAAAAGGTCGTTTTATCTCTCTTTCAAAATCTAGGACTACATTATTAATCTCATCAATGAAGCTTTTACTCAAATTTATGCTTAAATTTCTAACCTACCCATCAGAGTCTTCAAACCAAATGAAGCTTTTACTCAATTTTTTTCTCAAATTTGGGCGAAAATTTGAGTAAGGGTTGTGGATGTTCATATAAATTACTCCCTCTGTCTCAAAAAAAAAAATCCAATCCGCAAAACAATGACCTACAAATAATGCAAAATTTCAAGAAAAATTCAATATTTTTTTAACAATTTACTAGATATCAACGAGTGCTTTTAATTTATGAAATTTTTTTTGAAAATTTTCTTTTAAAATACTTATTTTTAGGATATCGTTTTACGGACATGACAAAATTATTATTTTCAAACATAATTTACGTTGCATTCTATAGGTATATTGACTCAACATTTTCTCACTTGTGCTGCTTTCTAATCTTGTATCTAATCTTGTTATCACAATTAGTTCGAATTAATGGCCTCCTCTCTTAATTTAAAGCGAGCAACCTCGATTGTCCAATTATGGGTCTCCTTTGGGCCCTCTTATTCGATTCGAATTGCTCATTTTTTTTATCTCATCAATTACTCAGCCCGTGTATGAATTTAGGTTTATTCGAACATCGGTAATCATTTATGAAGATCAGTTACCTCACAATTAAAAAATAACATCCATAGCTACTTTTAGGAACTTCCAGGGATAATTTTAACGATTTGGATTGTTAATATTTTAGACTTTATCACCAATATCATCCACGTAAAAAATCGATGTTAATTAAATAACGCTTGATACGATTTCAAAACACACTTATTTTGAGGAAAAATGGATTTTCACCTGTTTTATCCAAGATGAATGTATTTTTAAACAAATCAAACGATATTCGATAAATATGAGACTTTGTGGAGTGCGATTTTGTTCACCCTCACTAAATGAGGGTAAACCGTGAACATTATCATCACTTTTGATTTGATGGAAAAGGTGAGCTTAAAGAGGGTGAACGTTATCATTACTTTGATTGGTGAAAAATGTGTGCATGCGACGCGGTCCAACACAAACTAACCAGCTTATTTATCTTTTTGGTACTCAAAGCATTGCCCTTTCGTCTCCAATATATCAATTGCTGACATTTAGTCATCAACGTTTCAATTTTGTACCAATCAAGTCCCTCACTTTGACTCCATTATTCTGGTCCATCAAAACGAGGGCAACCAAGTCTTTTCGCGTAAACCTTCCCAACTCTCTCTCTCTCTCCCCCCCCCCCCCCCCCCCAATTGTAAAAGACAGCAAAGGAAGAAGAAGATCAAGATGGACCAACAAATATGGAGAACACCCAGTTTTGCTATTGGGGTAAACGGTTTCTACATCTTGTACAGGAATTCATGTAGTAACTTACGGTTTTAATTATTCGGTGTAATCATCCCCATGTACCATTGTGCACCCAACTCCTTATGTCACTTATTATGCTAGCTTATAACTTAAAACACATACATAAAAATTAAACACACAATCTAAGGGGTTGTTTTCCAATGAATTTTATGAAGATTTGATAAAATCAAATCCTTGATTTTATCCATTCGTGAAAAGATTCATAAAATCTCACATTTTTAATGCAAAAATGTGAGATTTATGAATCTTTTCATGAATGGATAAAATCAAGGGTTTGATAAATCTTCATAAAATCCATTGGAGAACAAAATATAAGTAGACTAATTAGCCCAACGATCGACGTGATTAACTAAAAACATCACACAAAATTAAGCTATAAAAACATGTTAAGGGCCAAGGGTATTACAATCATGCACATCAAAAATCCATGTTGATTAAATATCGATTGATACGATTTAAAAATACATTTCTTGTGAAGGAAAATGGATTTTGGCCCATTTGTCCTCCAAGATAAATATATTTCGAAACAAATTATACAATATTCAATAAACATGAGACTTTGCGGAGTGTAATTTATTCACCTTCACTAAAACGAGGGTGAATGTTACCATCACTTTGATTGGTGGAAAATGTTTGTAGTCCAACACAAGCTAACTCTATTATTACAGAAAAAAATGTATTGATTTTATGGACCTCATACCTTCTCTACCAAACAGAGCGATGGTAACGTTCACCTTATTTAGGGAGACTGAATAAAATCACACTCGACTTTGTGTAACTAATTTATCCGAGCAATTCTAAGAAACGAATGGTCATTATTTTTTCGTCTCCATTCAATCTATTTTTTGCATTTTTTAGTATTGTGTCGATTTTTTTTTTTGTGAATTATTGGTTTGTCACGACGAGAAAAATCTAAAAAGTAAAAAATATTAAAAAAGTTCACTAAAGAAGAAAATAATCCAATTTTTTTAGATAATTTTTGTCTTCATTCACAAAAATTTTAGTTTAGTTAATACTGTAATTTTTTACTCTCTAAATTTCTCTCGTGAAGACAAACCAATAATTCCAAAAAAAACGACCGAAAATTAAGAAATACAAGTACTTTTTGAATAAAGACCAAAAAATAAATTATTTGGTGGAGCATTTTAGTGGGCAGAACAGAACGGATAAATTAGACCTGAATGAATTCGAGTCGTTTGTGCAATTTGAAAAGAAATTTTTGAGACGAATTTTTGAGATAGTGTTTGGTTGGATTTTTGAAAATGAGAATAATGAGTTAATGATTGAAGAATGATAGAGAGAATAAGAATAATAAAGTAAGAGAATTGAACTTCACACCCCCTTTTCAACACTTGCCCCCCATTTTTATTTTTATTAGGGTGAAATTATTGAAATACCCCTCCATTTCAACATCTACACAAGGATTATAAAATGGAGGGGTATTTTAGTAATTTCACCCTAAAAAAACAAAAAGGGGTGCAAGTGTTGAAAAGGGGGTGTGAAGTTCAATTCCCTAAAATAATGAGCAGAGAGAAATGTAAAAAATAATTGAAAAAAGAAGAATATTTTGGGAATTTTTTTTTTTTTTGAAAATGAGAAGGAAAAGGAAGTGAACAAATGTTGCTGAGATCGGTCATGGGAATTTGGTCACAAGCATTCACGATTCTGTACTTCTCACGTGGCTACAAATCAATCAATTGCTAATAAATATCATCACTCCACTCTCTCTCTCTCTCTCCCCCCCCCACTTTAGCTCTTGGGAGTTTTTCTTTCTGTACAATCTTGAGTACTTCTTCAATGGATACTCTTGGTATATTATCACCTTGCTGTTCTTCAACAACTACCAATAGCAAAGCATCTACGCAAACCCGTCTCAGAAGCCATTCCAAACCCCACACTCCTCCTATTACTCTCTTGAAGCCTACTACACTTGTTTTAACTCATCAAATTCCAGGTTTTGTGGGTCGATCCACAGACATCCGAATCCGTCCCTCTCGAATTATTTGTTCTGTTTCCTCCATTGAATCAAGGTAACCTCTTTCTGATTTGGGTTCTCTTTTTTTTTTGAACTGGATTTGGGTTCTCTTTAGTTTCTAATAATTGTCACTCTTCTGTTTGTTTTTTTTTTCTGCCTCTTCGGTTACTTATTTGTTTTCCGAGAACAAGAATGCAAATTTCCATCCTATGAGTGCACATATGTATGTGATGATTTCTTTTTTCTTTTTGATTTACGAGGGAAAGAATGTAAGTATATGCATCAAATGGCAAATAAAACTAATGGTAATTTTTTTAATTAAGGTGTTGCAAATAACCGTTGCATTGAAAATTTTCTCCCAACTAAAAGCCCATTAAGGTAACAAATAACTCCCATTCTGGGGAGAAATAATCAATCTTTGGTTTTGGGTTTCTGACCTCCCCTATATAGTGTACAAGGGTGGCCAACTGAGTTAACCCAGTTGATTACTTGTGTGATGATTCTGGAAGTGCAACAACTCATGTAAAGAGTAAAAATGAAGGTTTGCCTTTTGGTCAAGTTGAGGGTTCTTTCTTTATTTGGAACCCAGATGAGAATTATGGTTCAAGGCTCGAATTCAGATCTTTTATTTGCAGAGTGGAATTTGTTGTCAAACATCCACTCTGCCTGCTAAATGCTAATCAGATTTTATAAAATCAGTACCACGAAGGGAGAAAAATCAATATCATATTCTGTGATAATTTGAAATCTAAATAAATTTGATGTTAAATGGAGTCTCATGCTTGGTTACCTCAACCTAGGAATTATTTTTTTTGAGTGCAAAATGGTACTGTAAACAAGAAAGAATGAAGCTGCATGGAGCAATCTGCCACAATTTACTATCACTTCTTCCAAAATCGAAAACCAAAATAACTGAGGGCAGATAATGTAATCCTTTTATTTGTTGCTTTGTCTTATGTTTTCTCTGCAATACTCAGGGTGCTTAGAATCAATTTTCTTTATTTTCTTTATTCTCTAATAATATTCGGAATTATAAAGCACCTCTTCTTGAGTTATGCTGATAATTTGGTTCGAGTCAAATGCAGGATTTGTTAGATTATTAAAATTTGTCTATATACTAAAAAGAGTGACAAGATTTTATAGTCAATACTTTTCCGACATCCAGTAAATGAAACACTGAACCAGCAAAAACCGGGGTTCTAAAGGATCATCTTACTATTTAGATGATGGGAATCTTTTTCTTTACAGTACCAACAATGGCTTATTACCTTCCTAGTGAAGATTTAATCTCTGTTTGCTAGTTTCAGTAACTGTTGAAAAAGGATTAGGGACATGAAGGAATTTAAAACTGAATCTAAACATGATGTTATATTGGGGTTTTCTTGGCATGAATCAGAAAATGGGGATTATAATAATTGGCTTTGTTGCAGAGAGGAAGAGAAGATGACGAAGAAGAATATGCAGGCGAAACCCGGGCAGGGCAAAGTCGGGTTAAATTTCTGTCTGAATCACCAAGTCCAGTTTGGCGAGCATGTTGCAGTTTTGGGGTCAGCAAAGGAACTGGGGTCATGGAAAAAGAAAGTTCCTATGAAATGGACGGCAGATGGGTGGGTTTGTGAGGTGGAACTAAAAGGTGATAACTCAGTTGAGTACAAATTTGTGATTGTGCATAGGGACAAGAGTGTGGTTTGGGAAAGCGGTAATAACCGGGTCTTGAAGGTGCCAAACGGAGGGAGTTTTAGGATTATTTGTCATTGGAACATGACTGGTGAGGCTATAGATTTACTGCCTTTTGATTCGGAACAGTATGGGGTAGTAGAGGATGTAGGTCGTAATGGGTCGGCAGCTACTGATGGTGGTGCTGATGAGGCGGTGGGGACAAGTCCTTTTGTGGAGCAATGGCAAGGAAAGGCCGTGTCTTTCATGCGATCCAATGAGCACCGCGACAGAGAAAAAGAGACAAATTGGAATACATCAGGTCTTCAAGGACTGGCTCTAAAGTTAGTGGAAGGTGATCACAATGCTAGGAATTGGTGGCGGAAGGTACTACCACTTGCTATTCTCCAGTTTAAATTGCAAATTAGCTAGTTAAGGGACATAAACTACTCGCTAAGATCACATCATGGGGTCTTCAAAGTTTAAACCTGTGGTTGTGCACGGGACGAAAATATGTATAGTGTTGCCAGTGCCATTGATAAAACCTATGATGTTGCTTGATAAAAATTGTCAAAAAGCTTAGGTTAGGCACTACACATATTAAATGGCGTACAAAACCAAATTTAATAGCTATGATGATGTACTCGAAGACATTATAGTGCTTTCCATTTGGTGTTAAGACATTAAGGTTCACAAATTAGTTCAGTGTACATTCCCATGCATTTGTACTATTTATGCTATTCCAAGCATATCACATCCTTCTTTCTAGATGTAACAAAATTTAGTACTAAGATGCGGAAAAAAGAAATTCTGTGAAAGATTTGTTCTAAGTTATAAGAAGCTGGTTAACACTACTACATCCCTCAATGTAGTAATGGATGAGATTTGAGTGCTTATCATGAGGTGCTGTATCGTTCAAAATTTGTATCCTGGATGCTTCAGCAGTTGCATCTTCCAATTTATCATGTTCTGTTATTGGAGGAAAGCCTATTCTCATTCATAGATATCAAAAGAAAAAGGAGAAGTACTAAACAAAACCTCACTTGAAGGAAAAAAAATTCTCCGGGACTGAAAATCAATTTAACTGAAAAGAAAAATTAGATTCTACTTCTAATTTTTCGATGACATACTCATTATTCTAGAGTGTACTGATGTTTCCCCACCTATGCAACATGCATGACTCAGTATCTAATACTCATTAGCATCTGCAACAGGAATTACGTGGTGTATAGTATTCAAAATCTACTGCTTGTGGATATCTTTTGTTATTTTGATCGACACGTAACAAAAGATGATCATTATATCTCTTTTATTTGAGAGCCTGCTTTCACTAACATCGTGTCCTCTTTGCAACTCCCTTATCACTGAAGCTTGAAGTTGTTCGGGATCTAGTAGTTGGAAGTTTGGAGAGTCGGGAGCGCTTGGACACGCTTATATATGCTTCTATCTATTTGAAGGTTTTCTGATAACTTTGGTACTTCATTTTTGTTTCTTTGATGTGTTTCTCCATGCCCTCTTCAATTTTTTTGTATTTGTTGTTTCTCTACAGTGGATAAATACAGGGCAAATTCCATGCTTCGAAGATGGAGGTCATCACCGACCAAACAGGCATGCGGAGATTTCAAGGCTCATTTTCCGTGAATTGGAAAGAATATCTAGTCGGAAAGACACTTCGCCTGAGGTAGTGTAGCAATATTATCCAACGTTTGGTACTCATGTAGTTATATGCTTTGGATTTTGCAATGTGTCTTTTTCTAGCACTTGGTGGTTAGCAGGTATCAACCTTCTATTTTTTCTATGGTCATTAGATGCTTTTAACTTCCTCGTTGAAATGGAGCTTGCAGTTCTGTTGTTTTTGGTTGTTGAATTGATCGAACTTGTCATGAGTTATACTTTCATCATCTCATGAAGATTTCTTCAATTTGATATTGTTTCTAAAGACAAAGTTTAACCATTTTATATTTCTCTGACATTTGATTTTTAAATGTCACCTAATTTTATTATTCTTGGACCAGTGTTGTGACAACAATTGGAAAATCAACGTAAACATTTCACTGCATTTTTGTTTGCTTTACCTCATAAACTCAAGACCATCATGAAATAAGGAAAGAGTCCATGACTTCATATGGAGGGTCTTGGTTCTTTCATCAGAAAGGTATCAAAAGGCGGTGGTATGCCATGGTCTATTAAAAAGGTAGTTTAAACATCAAATATGAATTGAAGGCACAACAATTGAACACTATAAACTTATATATTGAAGCATGGCACTATTCTTGCTCCATATCATTTGTTGAATTAGCCAGTGGTAAGGAACTGCCTCCTGTTTCAATGGTTCTTGATGTTACCAAGGTTTTGAGGCGGTTTTATGAACTGTCACCAAGTTGACCTGATTGGAATTCAGAACTAATATGGTTGGCAGCAAAACCAGCTGCTCCGGGTGGTGTGGTTCGGTTTTGATCTCGTTGGTTGCAAGTTGATTAGCATAGGGTGTGCACTCTTTTGGTTAGTTAGATGCATCCTGTTTTGCCCCACGGACTCACCGACAACTGATTCTGTTAATGATTGTTCTTCATTTCTGGTAAAACTGCTTTAGTTTTTTGTTTTACGTGGTGAAAATTAATTATAGAAGTGATGCAGAATAAGCCTAGAACATCTTTGTAGTCGTCTTGGATGATGGACTAGTTTATGTATTTATGTCTGACCAACTTCGATATAGGAAAAAACCCAGTTTCCTCATATGCCAAAAAAGGTAGATTGCACTGGCCTCCCACGTGATTTCAAAATCATGCACCTGGATCCACTTTGTTTCAAAATGTTCTTTGTGTTGATTGTTGTCATTAGATTTGGGTGAAAGTGTATAGGGTGTTAATTAACCCTAACACGTGAGAGTTTTATTTATATTACCACTCACCACATTACATGACATAACTAAGCGATGTGGGACAAACATCTAAACCAAACATAAAATATTCTAACACTCCCCCTCAAGCTGGAGAGTAAATATCAATAAGTCCCAGCTTGTCGCAAAGCAACTCTAATCGTGGCTTGAACAACGGCTTAGTAAAGATATCGGCTAACTGGGCACTGGTGGATACAAATGGAGTAGCAATCACTCCACCAGTCAACTTTTCTCGTACAAGATGACAATCTACTTCAATGTGTTTGGTCCTCTCATGAAACACCGGATTGGATGCTATATGGATTGCAGCTTGATTATCACAGTATAGATTCATAGGCACCTGCACAGGAAACCCTATCTCTTCAAGAAACGAACATACCCACACAACCTCACATGTTGTGTGAGCCATAGCTCTATGCTTTGCCTCTGCACCAGACCGTGCAACTACCGTTTGCTTCTTACTTTTCCAGTTAACAAGATTTTCACCAAGGAAGATACAATATCCCGTAGTGGATCTTCTGTCAGATGGTCCTCCTGCCCAATCAGAGTCAGTAAAGGTGTTAAGTTGTGGGTGTATCTTGTAATTTATGTAATTAGGTTATATTATTTCTCTCATGTAATTAGTGTGGTAGTATAGGGTGATTATGTAATTTACCTTCTTACCTCTTGTATAAGTACATCGTAATGAGAAGAGAACACTACTTTTTTGCCTCTCAATGCAATTGTCTAAAACTTACAGAAGGCCTCAACACGCAAGTGCCCACTAGCTCTATGAAACAGGCCACGTCTTGGATGGGCTTTGATATACTTCACAATTCTTAGAACAGCTTCCCAGTGTGGAAGGCATGGAGCTGACATAAATGGGCTAACCAAGCTAACTGCAAATGAGATATCTGGACGAGTAACGGTAAGATAATTTAGCTTTCCCACCAAGCGACGATATTGATCAGGATTGGAAAGCAACTCCCCCTGATCAACACACAGTTTGACGTTAGGGTCCATAGGAGTCTCAACAGGCTTTGACCCTAGTAAACCAGTCTCATCTAAAATATCCAACACATATTTCCGCTGCGATAGTTTAATACCATCCTTAGACCGCGCTACCTCAGTACCCAAAAAAATCTCAATTTGCCCAAGTCTTTGGTATGAAACTGACGCTGTAGAAAAAGCTTCAACTCATCAATGCCTTTCTGATCATCACAAGTTTAGAGGTTAAGAGGATTATAATTAGCAATGTTTGTTAGTTTCCTATTTGGAGTTGAAATCCTTGGAATGGGAAACACACTAGGCTGAAAGTAGCTATGGAGTTTTCCAATCTGAAAAGGGGAGTATAGATGCCTTATTCCAGAACTTTTGGTAGATCTGTATGATTAACCCTGAAAATGCCATCTGTATTACAATGGGCAAGGAAAACGTTTTGTTTTATGACTGCTAAGCGGCTAAACCTTTTCGTTGATCATGTTTCCGGGTTACCATATTTCCTGGAAATTCTCCATTTTCTTAGGTGAATACAACATTGGGCTTATTTTCTTTTACCATAGTGGTTTCTTTTTGTTACATTGTGCAGGAAATAGTTGTCATCCGCAAGATTCATCCATGTTTGCCATCCTTCAAGGCAGAATTTACTGCATCTGTTCCTCTGACAAGAATTAGGGATATTGCCCACAGGGGAGACATCCCTCATGACCTTAAGGTTACATTTTGTGGAGCTTCTGTTGGATGATATATTAATGCTTGCCCGGTAGTTTTTGCATATAGTACACCCAGTTAAAGTGTTACACACATACACAAATATGGTTGGGCATTCGCTAGTTGTAGAGAATGTCTCCTTGTGTATTGACTCTGTGCTAAATTTCAGCAAGAAATCAAGCATACAATACAGAACAAGCTTCACAGGAATGCTGGCCCTGAAGATTTGGTTGCTACAGAACTCATGCTTGCAAGAATAACCAAGAACCCTGGAGAATATAGTGAAGCATTTGTGGAGCAATTTAAAATATTCCATCACGAGCTCAAAGATTTCTTCAATGCTGGAAGGTGAGCCACAGGCCATCATAAATGTTTGAGGTTTGGATTTTTATTCATTAAAAAAAAAAGATTAAGTTGATCTAGATATGAACTTTCGGCAGCTTTAACAGCCATTCTCCAATTTTCCTGTGAAATTTTTTGCTCAACAAGCTTAACTTGCACGCTTGAAATTATTTGTGTTAGTACATTCCTAGTCCACTTCCCCTTAAGTTCAATCCAATTTCGTAATTTTTGTGTGTGTGTGGCATGTGACATCACATTGAAGTGAACATGATGTGCTTGACCACACCATTAGTATGTTCCTATGTTATGCACGGGTTAGGTGATTTAAGCCACGTCACCAATGTTGCCTACCGAGCTAGGCAATCTGATTGTAGAAATTAGAAAATTTTGCTAAAAACTGTAAAACACCGGACATGATTAATTGCTGCACCCCATATAATCTGTTTTCCAATGTTATTTATACACATGCACCCAGCACCCATATTTTCTTTAATGGAAGAGGAATGAGGATGAGTGCCCTCTGGCACTATCACTAGCGTTTAAAGTTGTTTGCCTTGTGTAGCTGCAAAAGTCCACCTCCGCTTACATGGCACTGACTCGACATCCTTGGCTCGATGTGGATCTCGCCTCAAGAATTCATATCCCCTTGAGGATTAGTCTCTAGGATCTCACGCTATGGGTCTTACACTGCCAGAGGTCTGTAACAGTAAATTTGTAGTTTGAAAAATTCAGTATTTGGATCCAAGACAACCTAGGCTCTGACTAGGCCTAGGTCACACTTGCAATTGTTGGAGAACTTGTGGCTTGTAGTAGGCTAGGATTGCGGGATTATCAAGTTCACTTAGTCTGAATCCACTTTGACTGACCTTAGATGAGAGAGGTTTTGCCAAAGCGCGCTACCGAGTGGAAAGCATGCCCGTCAAAGCACTGGAAGCATGCAGATGTTGCAAGATAATAACACTGTCACTTGTCAACAGAAAAAAGGATAATACCACTGTTGCATGAGAATTCTCCCCGCGTCACCTAAATATTGTTAGATTGTTAGGTTATGTTCATTTATATTTCAGTGGTAAGAGGAAGAGCCATAACCTATTCTGATATCGAACGGCAACAAAGGTCAGGAGATTCCAGGTTGATCAACCAAGATGAAGGTGCCACCTTTCCATGGTGAACTGCCTTCCTAGTTCAACCACCTCTATACAATGTGACTTCACCACAAGGCAGCAAGCCTTAACCTCCTCCCTTGAGGTTGAAATGATCCCACCCCCCGCCATCTCCTGTGATCAAATCTACTCTCTATCTCATGTGATTTCCTTTTCTTTCTCCTCCACTTCCAGTGATCTTCAACCATCCCAAGTGTCCTCTGCCATCTTTCTTAAGGCCCACATCGAGCCACATTACCCACCAATACTCCACACCTTGCACAAAGAAAAATGCACCTTTAAACTTTTACTTAGCCAACATCACCTCAAGCTTAATTCTATGGAGATGTGTGATTGGGACATGAGGGGAAGGGACTTGAGCCTTATATTATGTTATTCAAGCCTCGTGCTCTCTACTTCCAGGATGTGGGACTTTTTAATTTTTATTTTTCAGTTTAAGCAACTATAGAACATTGAAATATATACTTATATGTATGCTCTGAAGCCGCTTTGGATGATACGTGGACTCTTCAAATGTTGTTTTGAGGATTGTTTTACGTTTTAGAGACCGTACTATGAGTGGTAGCCTCTACTGAAACGGTTGTGCTACATGTCAGAGTTCTCTCGAGGTTGTTCTTACCAACCATTCATAATAGAAGTTTATGAGCTTCCAAAACCTGCAAAGATTGTCTAGAGTTGTGTCTTACCAACCATTCATAATAGAAGTTTATGAGCTTCCAACACCTGCAAAGATTGTCTAGAACAACTCCAGCAGGCCTTGGAAGCTTCTGATCAGAGTTTATTTTTTGTTTTTGGTAAGTTACTTTTCATTCAGAAATAACCCAACCAAAACAGAACCAAGGATATACCCTTGCGGTCCAATACACCCAGCTACAAACTAGCTTCTGATAAGAGTTCTTTTGAGGTTATTCTTCCCATACACTTGTAAACGAAGTTTATGAGCTTCCAACACCTGCAAAGAGTTTCTGGAACAACTCTACAAAGAATCCATACATTCGAGTAGATTAAACCATTCAATTACAAATTTTCACCCTGATAGACACAAAATTTCAAGCTATATTATCCTGCAAACCTAAGAAGCAGGGATACGACATGACACGAACATACAGATACCCTATTTCTCCAACAAGTGGGATACAGACACACTGAGGATACATCATCGTGTATATATTACATATTTTTATATTTATCTCTCACCATAAGTTCAAATCCACAGTAACTTATATAACAGATAAGGTACACGATGATGAAGTTATGATGAATACTAAAAAAAGCGTTAAAAGGAATGGCATGGAAATGGCTAGGAAATGTGAATCCTCTTCCTAATATTTGTTAATGTACCTTAATTAGGTTCTGTTGCATTGCATAGAGCCATAGATCTCCTCAATAGTCCTTGGTGCCCTGGGCCTACCTTGTCCATGTACTGGCTCCTCTCAGCCATAGCCTAGTCCAAAGGTAATAATTCCACACTATAATAGACTTTCTTGATGTTGGCTAATTGTTTGCTGTTTTGAGCTTTAAGCATGAAGAGAGAGTATTGCGAAGACCTGGCCAGGGCTTTATATGTCGGGTCTGCTTCTAGAGTCTTCGCACATCAATTGAAATAGACATTTGCCTGATTTTATTTTGAACATTTACTTAACTTCAACGAATTTGGTGTATTTGACGTTGAGAAATGGTTGCCTCCTGTTACAGCCTTGCAGAACAACTCGAGTCAATAAAAGAATCTTTGGACGAACAGAGTTTGTCAGCCCTTTCATTGTTTTTTGAGTGCAAGAAGGTATATTTTCACGTTCCATTACGTTTGTTCTACAATTGGCTATGTGATTATTATGTGAGTTTACTTGTAGAAGGTTTTGTGCAGCTTGTTAGAGCTTATCCCACATTGGTTAATTATAATCTCCAAAACTAGTATATGAGCCTGAGCGGCTTCTCCACTCATTGCCAATTGGTTTTGAGTTGGTTGCTTTAACATGATATCAGAGCTAGGCTTTTGGACAAGATTCTCCTGATTATTTGCCCCGTTGTTTCTGCCTTAATCGCAACTTGTATCATTGCGATCCCTATGTTATTGATTTGTTGTTTACCTCTCCACGTGCGGGTTAGGGGTCACACGTGCGTGGCAGTGTTAGAGGTTGTCCCACATTGGTTAATTATAACCTCCGAAACTAGTATTTGAGCCCGGGCGGCCTCTCCACTAGTTGCCAATTGGTTTTGAGTTGGATGCTTTAACACAGCTATTTGTTTATACGTGTTAAAATGCACACTTGGTTTGATTGTTGTCCAGTTGTATTTTTTTGTCCTCAACTTGATAAGTAGATTTATACTAGCTTGATCTTTGCTCATTACACATGTAATGTTCTTTGTACAATTTCGGCTGTTTTATAAGATTGCAAGTGTGTCAGCAAGTCCTTGCAGAAGGGAGAGATGGACGGAAATGCTCCATTCGTGTTTCTGGATGCTCTTAGTGTCGCATAGAAAAACTAATGGAGTGTTACCATTAAATGAGAGCACAGAATTATTGCAAAGAGTTCTTATCGCCAGTTAAAGTTGATCTATGATTTCCCAATTCGCCTATGTTTACATCTGGCACATTTATCTTATGTGGCATGTTACATAAAGGTTTCCAAACCAAATTGATTCTAAATAATTCCATGTAAAAGAAGATTTTTAAAATCTAGTAAACAGGCACAGTCAAAGACAAGTGACTAGACCATCACTTTTGTGAAATTATCGAATTTCATTTGATGTCAAGGAGGTGAGGCTCATCAATATCTTTTGCTTGCAAGAATTCGATTCCAATGATTTCAAAGCTTAACGCAATCTGAAAAAGTTTGGAGTGTATATTTGAGCTCTATGTAGCTTTAATTATTTTTGATGCATCCTTGTTGTGCTTGGCCAAACAATTCAACCTTTATGAGTGGACCAACTTTGTCATTGTCAAAACCTCCTCCTGGATATATCCAGCAAAACTGCAGCTCCAAATATTGAAGTAGCGGAGATTCAAAGAACAAAGCAAGTTAGAAAGGAATTATAGGGTAACCATCCCTAGAGACAAACTAAGCTCTCCTCTACAACCAGTTGAAAGATGGGGGCAAATGTAGTTCTGGAACTGATATCATCAAAACAATACTCAAGTTTCCCAAAGCTGACAGTAGTGGTACAATTATATGCCCGAAGACAAACTTTTCTATGAACTGATCGCCCTCAATGGCGTCATCTTACATCTGTGTATTCCCATGAAGCAAAAACTCGGGTATGAACAACCATTTTTGAAATCTTCCAGCCAAGAGATACATGAAGTTTCACTTTATTAGCTTAATATTAAGGCTGAATGAGTCTCAATCCTAATATTTGAGCTTCCTGCAACTAAATCTTGAACTACGCTCCATGGCAGTTCTACTTGTATTTTGTTTTTTTGGAGTTAAAGGTGTCCAATTGACATCTACTGTGGTACAACCCTAGAGCTTGAAGTTTATGGTGGGAAGCTATAGATTGCTCCATATTTATTACTCTGTTCAGGGATAGTACCACGGTTGTTATCTAATGTTTAGACGTATCGAGAGATCTATATTTGTGGAGGGAACGATACATAAAATCAACCTTCCTGCTGAATCATAGGACTCAATTGGCAATTGGGGTGGTAACGAAGTTGGTATGCGCCATATACTCACCATGCACAAGACCAAGGGTCAAATCTCGCTAACAACAACTAAAACAACTAACACTTCTTGCATGTCCAAAAAAAAAAAAAAGAGCCTAGCAACTCAGTTGCTTTTTATATAATAATCAGCTTTGGGCATTATCTGTTTTACTTATATATATATATATAGGAGGAGGATCTTATAAGGGCTCCCTTACATAAGCCTTATGTAAGGGATTTGTCGTTCGAGATTGAATTTCAATGATCCGAGACAATCCGAACCGTTAGATGTGTT
>JAXBDA010000979.1:0-38240 GCA_036023075.1 Gaultheria prostrata
CTTCATCTCTCCTCCAAATTCTTCCAAAAATCTCTCAATCCAACTCAACCCTCTCACAAATCCTTCAACATTGGAGCATAGGAGCTTGATTTCTTCTTGGGTTTGCTTTGGAAAGCTCAAGACTTGGTGGTATTGGTGATTTGAAGCTAGGGTTTGCTTTCCCACACTTGTTTCCAAGATCCTTGTTTGAGGTAGGGGAATTTATATAAATTCTACTTGTAAATATGATGATGATGTGTGTGTGTGTGTGTATTGTTTCCACATCTCTTTTATTCATGCTAAATCCCCTTGAAAATCATATTTCTAGTCATTTTTGGATTAACACATGTTAATGTTTTGCTTCCATGTGATTTCCCTGTAAATTAGTTGATACATCACTCCCTTGTAGCTCAATTTGATGACATTCTTGCTAGATTGTATCAAACCCACTTGAAAACCCATTTTTGTGTAATTTTGATTGGGGAAAGACCTTGATTCATGTTGATTATTGTTTCCCCGCTTAAATTAGTTGTTGACTATTTCCCCTACACTCCATTCTATTGATATTTGGCTTTGGAATCATCGAAATCGGAGTTTTAGAGTAAAACCCCCAAAAATCACATTTTGAGCAGTTTTTGGGTGTGCTGTCTGGAATTTCCGCCCGGGCGGTTTTGACAGATTTGAGGCGACTTTTCATTTTGTGTTCCGGCCTTTCCCAATTCGTGTGTTTGGTCTCCGAACGTGTTTTTCACTCATGTAATATGATTTCTCGATTCGGTGACACTTAGATACTAATTAGCAAATGGGAAATACTTGTCGTCGAGTGTGCTATTGCGTTGATAAGATTAACGGAAGTTTGGCATATTCGGTTGGTACATTGATTGGTTAATTGACAAGTCGGGTTTATGAGATGCATATGTATGGACGATTCGACACATGTATCACGTTTGACACGAGATTAACATGAAAACTTAACAAATGGAATTGTGGACTTGCAACATTGGATACGGGGTCTAAATGGTAGCCCGGAAGGATACTCGATTCGTCCTATGGACGTTTTGCGAGGAATGTACCTTGACCAAGGGGTAAGTGGACACGGGGCCTATATGGTATGCCCGGAAGGATACTCGGTCCGCTCTCCGGGCGTGTCGCGAGGAATGTGATGATGAAATGATAATGATGGACATGTAATACGAAAAATGAGCACTTTGGACACACGCGTCGTGTCGGGTACGAGTTGAGCACGGTAGTGTGAACATTGAATCGTTATAAGAACTTTCAAGCTTGTTTATCTCTTTTGTGTTATTTGCGAATGCTCTAACCTTGTGTCGGCCTACATCTTCTTGTCTTTACCTCATGTGCATCGCATTTCCAAGTAGGATAGATAGACATTTTCCTACTGGGCTAGTGAGCTCACCCTAACAATTTCAGGTATCGAGCATGGAGCATAAGGATGATTGCGTGAAGTGTGTTTGCATGTTTTGAAAGACCATTGAAGGAACGATTTTGTTGTTTTCGGACTTATTTTGATAAGACGACATTGTAAATGTTTTTATTTCTTTATTCCTTTTGAATTTCATCTCGTGACTTCAATCATGTAATCAGTATAAAATTTTACGTAATAACATTTGGGGTACAAGAGACCCGTAGACTTATTGTAATTTGACCGTAGACTTTGACTTTGACGGTGGAGTTTGTTGACCTCCACGTGGAATTATGAAATATTATCTTTTATAAAATTGAGGGCGTGACAGCCCATCCGGCATGTCAGAAAACCTGTTTGGGAGAACTAGTGAGAGCCCATCCGGCCTGCAGGAAAATATAAACTGGCATAAGAACATAATTTTCAAGCTGATACTATAGCACCAGTCTGAAAATGAACAGACCTCTTGATCGTCCGTCCCAGAACCAAGACTGGCCTATTCTAGTTTTTGTTCTTAAGAAAATCTTCTAGGGCTGCAAGCGGGATACCATACGTAGAAAATGCGCCAGGATTTGTAATCGATGGACTCCCACAACTGAGTACCCCAAAAACAAGACCCTCTGCGGTGCAGAGGGTAGCCCCAGAGAGTCCCGGGACACCTCGGATATCAAGTTCCACAAAGTTGAAATCGGGTTTCAGAGGATGGAGCGTTGGAAGTATGTTTTCCAAGAACTCAGATGGGAAGTCTGAGGCTGACCTTAGAGGCTTCGACATATAACCGTATCTAACAGCATGTGGGACACCCCCACCATTTGGGTGTCCCACAGCAAACATCGGGTCACCCACCAAAGGCAAGTGGGGGGCAAACTGCAGTGGTTTCAGAGGGCCAATTGCACGTCTCAGTTTCCAAGGTGGAACTCTCAGAAGTGCAAGATCACAAACTGCGTCAGCAACAACGATTTCAGCAGCGATCGAACCATCACAGGTTTGAACAGTTATGTTGCCCGTCAACCAATTTTCTTCATCCTGGCCATTTTTTAAGAAATCAGCTTCCATGGCTGCATCGTGGAAACAGGTTACAAGATGACCATCAGAATCCTGAAGGAAAGCCGTAGCTCAGCCTGCCGAATGTATTAGACCTCTGTGGACTGAAACAAAAAAAATAGACATTAAAAAATAATTAGAAGCAAAAATGTTGACTGAGATACTCTTTTAATCAAATCAAAAGCAGATGATTTCAATACACTTACCATACTTGATGAGCAGAAGAAATGTTGACTGAGATACACTCTTAATCACATCAGAAGAAAAGGGCTTTAGCAAACCTACCATATTCTTAAAAAAAGAAAAGAAAAACAGAGGTTAATCACATCAGTGAGAGTGCACCTGACATGCTATGCATGTGCACAATTGTACTTGTATCCACAGTTAAGATATCCAACAGTCTTTATTCCAGCAAAATATGCACTGGGGATGACAAATATTTTTTTCAAGCAATGCAATAAATAGAGCTAGATTGGTCTATTGTCCAAACTATGTTGAAACAGTACCATACTCAAAATATCGAAAAGATAAGTTTGCCGTCCAAAAGTATCAACATAGAGTAATAGCAACAGGTTTAAATACCCAGGGATAATATCATAGCAAGCCATGCCAAAAGGCTTCAAAAGCAGCGGCATCACAAGAGTATATTGTACTGAAGAGTAAATAGTTCTTACCGGAAGATTAGATTGAACAGAGCTCATCTTTAGATTTGTCTTTTTTTTTTCAATAATTTTGTTTTTTGGGTATCTTTGTTCAATAAATTTGTTTTTGATATTTTTTTCTGGAATATTATTTGGGTATTTTTTGTTCAATAAATTGTGCCCTAAATACGATCTTTTGGCCCTTTTTGTGCAATTTTTTTTTTTTGGGTATTGTTCTCGAAAAGGGAAAAGGTGGAAGAAAAGCAAAGAGGAAATTCAGTTTAGTTCACAAGTTAATTATAATTTCTTTCCATTTTCTTTCTTAACCCACACAAAGTTTTCCCATTCATTTCCTTTCAATTTTTTTTTTAAAAAACAAACAAGAAAAAATTATTTCCACACATTCATTTCAAGTTTTCCCATTCATATAAGTTACGTTGATAATAGGGAATTCTAATGTCTCGTCTGGCGTTTGGAACGTTCACTCCTGTGGCAAAAGTACCATAGTGTCCTTCCATTAATAAAGAATCAACGAATGGCGCTCAATATAAAAAGCCTCAAACCCTAGCCACCATCTCCACAGCTTGCAGCATACTCATCTCTCATCTCAATTCTTCAAGGATTTTTCGCGATCTGCTTTCATTCAATTAGGATTAATGTTGTGTTTTCTCAGTTAGATGATTTCGGTCCATTGTTCTTGCAGATAACAATTCTTTTTTCATACATAAAAAGAACAGATCTTTGCAGATAACAGTTCTTTTTTATGTATGAATCAACGAACAGTTCTTTGCAGATAACAGTTCTTTTTTAATACCAGATAACAGTTTTTTTTTATGTATGAAAAAAGAACTGTTATCTACAAGAACAATGGACCGAAATCATCTAACTGAGAAAACACAACATTAATCCTAATTGAATGAAAGCAGATCGCGAAAAATACCTTGAAGAATTGAGACGAGAGATGAGTATGCTGCAAGCTGTGGAGATGGTGGCTAGGGTTTGAAGCTTTTTATATTGAGCGCCATTCATTGATTCTTTATTAATGGAAGGACACTATGGTACTTTTGCCACAGGAGTGAACATTCCAAACGCCATACGGGACATTAGAATTCCCTATTATCAACGTAACTTATATGAATGGGAAAACTTGAAATGAATGTGTGGAAATAATTTTTTCTTGCTTGTTTTAAAAAAAAAAATTTGAAAGGAAATGAATGGGAAAACTTTGTGTGGGTTAAGAAAGAAAATGGAAAGAAATTATAATTAACTTGTGAACTAAACTGAATTTCCTCTTTGCTTTTCTTCCACCTTTTCCCTTTTCGAGAACAATACCCAAAAAAAAAAATTGCACAAAAAAAGCCAAAAGATCGTATTTAGGGCACAATTTATTGAACAAAAAATACCCAAATAATATTCCAGAAAAAAGATCAAAAACAAATTTATTGAACAAAGATACCCAAAAAACAAAATTATTGAAAAAAAAAGACAAATCTAAAGATGAGCTCTGTTCAATCTAATCTTCCGGTAAGCTTTACTATTTACTCTTCAGTACAATATACTCTTGTGATGCCGCTGCTTTTGAAGCCTTTTGGCATGGCTTGCTATGATATTATCCCTGGGTATTTAAACCTGATGCTATTACTCTATGTTGATACTTTTGGATTGCAGACTTATCTTTTCGATATTTTGAGTATGGTACTGTTTCAACATAGTTTGGACAATAGACCAATCTAGCTCTATTTATTGCATTGCTTGAAAAAAATATTTGTCATGCGCACATTATTATCAAGAACAAAGACCCAAAGAAAATTATTAAACAAAAAAGACCAAAAAATTCCTTACCTAATAAATTCTTCGTTTCTTTTTCTTGTTTTTTTTGTGTGCTTGGGGAAGAACAAAACCATCTTTGACTGAACAAAACACGCACAAAAAATAAACAAAAACAAGGAAATAAAAGTTAAGTTGACCATCTGCTTTGCTCCATAATTTGTTATTTAGTAGGTTTGCCCGAAGCGTAGGGCTTAAGTCGGAGATAGCATAATACCGGTAAGACCGGATCCAATCCACAGGGACCGAACGTACCGAGCGTGAAATTTGTCTTTGCGCTTGAGGGTTTTTTAGCCTTAAAGCGGCAAACTTTGAATTTGTGATTTGGGGTGGAATTCTCTCGACTTCGAGAACGACTCGGAATATGAAAAGACTAATTAAAACTAAGGTGAGGTCTAGAGGATTTCAACACCCATGACTCGGGTCGATTCATTCTCCTCTAAAATAACCGGCTTAGAGATGTCGTTAAACATCTTCGAACAGAAGATTTGGCTTTTGAACTCATCTTTGAACTAGAAATGGTGTTTGGTAAAGTTTAGGGTTCTTTGAGAAATTGGCAAATCCCTAGGGTGACATCGCCCAAAGCATCCCACGTGGCAAGGAGCGTAGCTCTTGCCTACGTGAGATCAATGAGGTTAACAACCTCCGGTTTTGGTACATAAAGATGAACCCGTAACTTTACTAAACAAGAAATGTTTACCACATGGCGAGGAGAGCAAATCAACCTAAGTCACGGAGTGCTAATCACCCCATGACCAAGCCTACGTAAACTACTCGATCATTACTATGAGAATCATGACTAAAAACTTGAAGGAAATAAAGAACATGACATTCATTCTTAAAAACTGATTTTTAATGTTAATCCTAAGCTTTGCCTACCTCTTCAAACCTTGGAGAAATCACACACAAACACTATCTACTTGAGTTTTCAAAGGAAAAGACTAAAATAGGAGAGATAAGATTTAACTGACGAAAACTAAAACAAACTTGATTTATAAGGAGATCCGAGAATTACAAGCACTATTAATAAACTAGGAAATGAAATACAAGCTAACCTTAGAAGTGTTCTTGAGAAAATAAAGCTTGAAATCCTCCACAACAATGGAGGAGAGAGAAGAGAGAAATTAACTAAAAATAGGCTAAAGCATAAAGTGAAGGAGAAGATGAGAGAGGAAGAGAGAGGAGAGATATATACAAAGTTCATCTTTCTCCCTCTCAAAATATCCCAAAAGGTGCCATAAAGGTGAAACATGCCATAAAAGGAAAGTTTGAAAGGTGGCCAAAAAAACTGGACGAAGCACTTTTGGGTCGACCTAGATTGTGTTTGGGTCGACCCAAAACCCTCTATTCCTCCACTAAATGTTTTGGGTCGACCCAGATTATGTTTGGGTCGACCCAGATTTGCTCCAGGCAGATTTTTGAACTAAATTTGCGGGCACGCCCTGGCTTCGTCCGAACTGGGAATGCGGTGTTTCTTGAACAGTTGGAAAGCTCTATAAGTCTACTTTCCAACCCAATTGACCTCATCTTCATGGCCTTTGTATCTTGAGAGAAATGAGTCTTTTCCTATCAGTGTGTCGAATTCCTTCGAGGCTCATAGCTCCAGATTTCTTGTTCATTTGTTCCGGGCCTTCCTTAAACCTTCCAAAGCTCATTGAGTCGACTTTTAAGCTTCGATGATTGTCCTCCACAGTGTTGAGGGACCTTGGATACTTCCGGATACAAGCGGCGATTATTTGGAGCTTTGGTCACGCCCTTTTAGCTTCGATTTTCTGAAACTCATCAAAAACACAACTAGCGCAAAATCAATCGTTTAAAGGCACAAAATACACGTGTGTGTGATCTTAACGAGCGAGATAAGCCCGGATATATACAACATAAGGGGCTTATCACCATCTGAAATCATGGATTAAGGAGGGAGGGAGAGATAAGAAATAAGAGGACAAGAATAGATCAAATATAGAAGGGAAAGAATCGATTTATTAGAGAGAGTCGTTTGAAGGTTTGAGAATGGATGAGAGATCTGTAGGGAAAGAACAAAGAGACACAAACTAAGGTTGGAGTTAGGGTTGGCAATGGGGAGAGAGCGGGGCCGGAGACTACTATCCCTGCCCCCAATTTCCGAATCCCTCCCCCGTCCCCGTCCCCACCCCGATCCCCAATGGGGATTATTTTCTCCCCTCCATCCCCGCTCCAAACAGGGAACGGAGATCCAAAATGGGGATTCGAGGAAATTCCAAAATTCAGCATATCTCCAATTTTCTTTGGGAAAAAAAAAATCCAGCATATCCCCAGTGGTTTCAATCACTGCTAACCACAGCTGTTTCTAATTCAGGCATCAAGAGCCGTCTCCATAAAGCTTACTGGAAAATTCCTAGCGCAACTCCCCAATAATGAGCACAAATACTAAACCTGGAATTAAAAATAAAATGATCTGAGAGTTCCAGTCATCCATGGAAGATAGTAGATCGAGGCTTGATGCTTTATCTGCTATAGAATTTCTTAGCTGAACTGATTTCTGTTTGTGACCCTGAACTTCGTTTCACCTCTATAGACCAGGGACTCCCCAAGCCGTGACATCATTGACACTTAGCAAAAGGGAGGTCTGGATTTGCAGAAATACGTAGCCAATTATTTGATACGATGGCCCGCTTTGGTGAGGGAGATGAGACGAAAGATTGAGACAGAGGGAGAGGGAGAGAGAGAACCTGGTGACTGGTGGTGTGCGGCGGTTGAGATGAGAAAATGAGTGTACTCATTTAAGTTACTCCCTCAAACCCAAAATACATATATAATCCGGTTAAAAAAAAAATACATATATAATAAATTAAACCGGGGATTCGGGAACGGATCAGATCGGATTCGGAGCGGGGATACACCTGTACCCGCCTCCGATCCGATCCCCGAAATTTTTCAAAAAAAATCTCCAAATCCCACCCGATCCCTAAACAGATCTCCAAAACACCGATCCATTCGGATCGGGGACCGGATCAAATTTGAATGGGTCGGAGGAAATTATCATCCCTAGTTGGAGTTAGATCTGTGGCAGAAGTGTTTTGAGATAGGAAGTACTAGCTTATATAGTGTCAATTTTTTATGTGGCCCCATCACTCTTATCAAACCCTAGGGTCGGTTTTTCTGGAGTCTCCAAAACCATCTGGGCTTAGGGACTATTGGGCTGTCCACAATCCGGATCCGTTTAAAATTTGGTAACAATAATAATTCTCCCAAGGTAAAACGTTATTTAAAACAAAGCAACATTAATGTTTTCTCATAATTTCTGGATCACCTTACGTGTAGCTCGACTAACCTATATGTGTACCTCGACTAACCATACTAACCAATAATTTAGGGCTGGTGTTACGTAAATGTGCAAATCTGTAACCAAAAAAAGAATAAAGTTGAGAAGCTAAAAAGCTGTTTAGTATCATACCTAGAAGTTCAAATCCTAACATATATACCTTTTCCCCTAAGTTGATCTTTTGTTTTTTTAAGACTTTTTTAGTTCATGTACATGAAAAGAATGATCTATCTCGTAGTGTATGAAAAACAAAAAGTCAATAATTCACACAGTGGAATGGAGACGATTACACAACTTAAACGCACACGCAATGCATTATGCATATGATATTAGGAAAGGAATCCTATAAATCTAACTTACTAAGTATTAATGAATTAAAACGTTATAAATTTAAGAACAATGAATTCAAATCCTGGAATATTGTACAAATTAATTGCTTGAAAATAGTAGTAGTAGTTTGAACTCAAGGCCACAAATAAGTTAATTCTCACCAAAGTTTTATGGATAATCTGAACATTCACTTGATAAAAGGCTACTATTAAGCAACATATTTACCAAGCAGTTTTTTTTTTCCTTACAATGACTAAAAAGTTTTTATGCCTTATATTAATATTTTTATAGTATAAATCAAAATAGCTACATAAGAAATTACTCGTAAATGCTAACAAATGGAATCATTTACTATGTGGTAACGACGAGTTAAACATGGTGAGGGGCCTGAGAACAAAAACTTTTACTCCCTCCGTCCCATTTTGTTTGTCAATTTTTGATAATCGTGTTAGTTTTCGATTGCTTATATCTTTTAATATTGATCTCTAAATATATGCAATATGAATCTTGTTTGATAGTACACGATTAATTCTATTATACAAAATTTTTAAAACGGTGAAAAATATTATAGACTGAAAGATATAAATAATTTAATGTGTAATAGAAAATGGAATAATTGACAAACAAATTAGGACGGAAGGAGTACTAATCGAGAAGTGCAAGCGGCTACACAATGTCCAACAAATCAGCCTCAAATCAAATCCTGCCGTTCAGTTGGAATATTTTGTTTTTTCACGCTAACTCGATAAGCGCAAGTCAATGTCAAACAAATCAGCCTCATATCCTGCCGTTCGATTAGGATACTATTTTGTTTGACCAAACTTTTTTCTCTTTCCTTGAGAAGTGCAGCCACATTAATTAGTGGTAGTATTACTCTAGTAGGAGTATTTTTTTTGGTAAACAGTAATACGGAGTCCATTATTTTCTATACCTAATTTTTTTCCTGATTTTGAATTTTTTTTAAATTGAATTCATCGAAAATTATCAATCGAGATCTATTAATTTTTATATAATTTTTTTAAAAAAAAAAGTAGTTGTAGCCATTATTGTTATACCCGTAAATAAAAAAATGAAGATTTGGGAAGCACATTTCCAACTTTTTATTTTTAATTTTTTGACCTCCTAGAAAAAGGAGAGAATAAAATTTTGAAAATGAGCCTGAAGTATTAGATGGAATTAGGGCTGCAAATGAACCGAGCCGTTCGCAAACTATTCGAGGCTCGGTTCGGTAAGGGTTCGTTCAAGTTCGGTTCGTCTACTAAACGAGCCGAACTTGAGCTTGATGGTATTCGGCTCGGTTGGGCTCGCGAACCTAGGGGTCAAAATATAAATATTATTAGTTTTGAGGTATATCTGTAAATATTAGTTTCTTTAAGGTATATATGTAAATTAAATTTTGGGTTTTGGGTTTTGTACTCAGTGCCCCAGTGTAAACGTAAGAAAACTAGGGTTATAGCAAACATTTCTACGCCGCCTCCAATCCTTCACCAACATCACGCCCTTCCTTTGGTTGCCGACTGCCATCTCCTCTTCGATCTGCGGCTCTGCCTTCACTCTGATCTCCCATCTCCGCTCTAATCTGCCTCCATCTTCGTCGCCGTCACGATCCGCAGGCTTCTTCATCCTCTACATCGCACTGTTATTCTCTCTCTCTCTCTCTCTCTCTCTCCGTATGACTATGAGCTATCTATATGATCAATGATATATAGCCCATAGGATGAATTGATTTTTCTTGGCCTATGGCTGTATAATGTATTCTCTTTGATGATTTGAAGTGGGTACTCTCTTTTTTTTTTTGTGCGATTCGAACTTGACCAGTGTCTTTGATCTCTAAACTAGCTCCTGGTTCAATATGAGAGGTTAACAGCTTCATCCATGTTTTCTGAGTTTGGCTCTTTGTTTGTATATGTGAATAGCTCAATAGTTTCATCCATGTTTACTGATCTTTGTTTTTATATGTGATGTGAATAGCTTCATCCATGTTTCTGATTTTGCCTCTTTGTTAACATATGTGAATGTCTGCTTTGCTGTGGAATTTTTTTTTTTTTTTGGTCGAACTCAAGCCTGACTTTGGCTTGATTCGGCTCGTTTAAGTTTAACGAGCCTTAGCGAGCCGAGCCCGAACTTCAAAAATATTTGACTAGCCGAACTCGAGCCCACATGTTTAAGCTCGACTCGAGCCCAACCAATACTCTGTCGAGCCGAGCCCGAGCCTGACAGGGTTCGGCTTGATTCGGTTCGTTTGCAGAATAGTGGATTTGAGAAGTTATTTTGATCCTATTGGATACGATAGTAGTATATTTTTTCAGTTGTATTTTGGAATTCAATAGTTCTGTTTCCACAATTCCACCATCTTTGCCCTTGAGAAAACATTATTTCTACCGCCGACGGAAATAAATATTTCCTCCCAATCAATCACAACAATCCGATGTAATAGTACACAATCACGAGGACCGTTGTGATATATTTGGAGGAAATATTTGTTTCCACCGCCGGCGGAAATAACTACTCTCGTGTCCTTCGTTATGTCTTGATAAGAAGTAAATAAATATGCACCTGTGAAAGAATTGATGGGAAATAACTTTAGTAATTGTACCCACTTTTTATTTTCATGCATTTAAGCTTTAGGTTTGCCATTTACCAAGATCTTGGGTCAGGTTAAAGTATGGGGTATCCATGTGAACCCCAGCTCGGGGCCCTTTGGTGCCCAAAGGTACTACACGGTCTATATTTATGTAATGTCCAATTTGAATTGTTTAAAAATATTTTCATGGTCTAGATTTCAAATATTATCCTACGTGTAAGATTTTTACCTTATATGTAAAATAAAATAGACCATAAATTGTCGAATGGGCGGCTCACATTGAGCACTATAGGGCTCCTTGAATCCATCTGCATTCATGTATTTTGTTGGTTCAATCAAATGGTATTTTTTCCCCTCTAGCAGGTGATTTGGTTTTTAACAAACTAGGGAGGAGAGAATTTTAGAAATTTATTTGGCTCAAAGGTAAAATTTTTGGTCTACAATCTAGGTGATGGGGTGAAATCCAATTGCATTGTCCTTGCCTCTCCATTCAACAAAACCCTAAGAAAACCCACCTTATTCAAGAAACGTGTTCAGAAACACAAACCCTATTGAAAAAAGAACTCATTGTGCCTTCTTCAAGTTATTGTTCAAGAAAAGTGTCAATAACGCGAAACCCTAATTATCTCATGACGACTAAGCGAGCCCGTGTGTTCCGGTCATCGAGCAACGGAGAATTCGGGCTTCTGATCAACCAGCTCAATCCCATCGAGTTTCCGGTAATTCCATTGGTAAAGAAACGCGCCACCGCTGCTCCTCCTTCGTTTATCCTTCCAAAACCGGTTCACAAACCGGATTGGAAGGTGAACTCAAAGGTGGCGGCAGAGGTAAAAGTACCAGAATAACCTTGCCGGAGTATTTTCACGTTCGGATCGTCTGTCCGGGAAGGAAAAGGATGAAAAGAAAGTGGATGAATGGCGATGGGAGTTTCCTTTGAGTTGTTTCCTTTGCAAGAAAGAAATCCATTTGAACAAGGACGTGTTCAAGTATGGGTACGTACGTAGATTCTTTCTTCTTCTTCTTCTTTTTTTCTTCTTGTTTTTCTAGGTAATTGATATTCACACCCCAAAAATTGTTATCCATACTTCCGTTTTTGTTTTCAGTGAAATTTTTACACATTGAAAGTTTACTAAAAGAGAAAAAAAAAAGGGTATAGATAACAATTTGTGGGTGTGAAATCACTCTCCTTTTTTGCTATTGTTTTCATCTTTCTGTTAATAGTATTTTTATACTCCCTCCGTCCCATTTTATTTGTCCAAAATTCCCCTTTTTTGTGTCCCAAAAAGATTGTCAATTTGAAAAGACAATGGCCTAATATTCTTTAATTTTCCCATTTTGCCCTTCTTTTAAATTTAAACATGTGCTCCTTTTCTAGACTTGGCCAAAGTATTTTCGGATTGGAGTAGAAAACAAAATTTGCCGCCTCAATTTTCGGGATTGGTGAGAGTAGGAGTATTTCCAACTACTCCAGTTTCTCTTTGAGCGCCAATTTCAAATCAAGGCAACTTAGTGCCACTTACTGTACTTCTGATTAAATTTAGGAGTAGTTAAAAATTCAAAAAGGTCTGTACTACTCCAGAAAGGGTATTATTGGAAATATAAAGTTTTGAGAAGGTAATGATGATGTTTCCTTAAATTTGTAGTATCCCGAGATTCGACAAACAAAATGGGACGGAGGGAGTAGTATTTTTCTGGTTGTGTAATATAGGAGACAACGATTATTGTTTGTGTATGGTCTAGCTTTGTCAATTTGTTGCATTACCACGAATATTTTAAATAATAGTATCGGGGCACGTAATTGTAACAACCAATGTGTAACGGTACAAGTAGCTAATTCATTCGGTAAAGTTTTTGGTGTCCCACAATGTAATAGGTCTGGAATAACGAATGATAAAAAAAAAAAGTGTAACGGTATCGGGAGACAAATTGCAATTGGACCAAAAAAACAAAATTGAACTCTTCTAGATGTATTAATTACATACTACGTTGTGTCTTCTTGATGTAGGACAGGGTTTTAGGAGTATGTAATGAATAGGAAGAAGAAAGTAATTGAAAATGGAAAAGAGTAATTGAGTTCTCTTATTCCAACCAGAAAAATGGTTACATGTGAATGAATGAATTACAAGGGTCTCCTCTCCCTCTCTTATACGTTTGTAACTGCTACAACAGAATTACGAAGAGCAACTAAAGAGTGCCAGCTCAGCATTTAGCTAACGGTTTCTAACTAACTGTCAGTTACTGTATTCCAAATTCACAACATTCCGAGATATGAAAACTTTATTTTCTTAATAATTGATTTTATCAAATATTAATTTTAATGTTAGATCAATTGTTGTAATATCTTTATCCTCCCATGCTGTCTCTTTAAAAGTACTTTCATCAGAATCTGATCACCTTTGGATGGCAGATTTTTGACAAGAATTCGAGGGCGAGTTCTTTTGAAGAAAATGAGATTGATGTAGGACAAGGTTTTAAGAGTTCTGAGATATGGAAACTTTATTTTCTTAATAATTAATTTTACCAAATATTAATTATGCCACTTGTTTGGCAACTTTTTATTTAGGAGTAGTTTTAGGAGATCTTATTTTATGCTGCCTATTTTGCACGTTTCTTATTTTCCTAATTTCCTCAGAGATCTTATTTCCTTTTTTCTTATAGCCTTGGTTTCTAAGTAATTTCCTCTTATTAGTAGACCTACTAGTATAAATAAGGGAACCAAGGGAGGTGCTGCGCAGCCATGTGCTGCGCAGCGTGCTGTGCGGCGGTTTCCGATGCCGTGCCGGCATCATTCCGACAATCCGAGACGTTCACCGTGTAGAGCTCGTCGAGTACTATAACTCTGCCAAAAATCAATTTGATCGGATATCATTAAGTACCTCATCGGAACACAAATAACTTGGAAAAAAATGGATTCAAAAATTTTCATCCAGTGTTTCAAGTTATATGTGTTCTGATTTTTTTTTTAAGTTGTATGTGTTCCGATGAGTTACTTACCGATATCTGATCGGGTTGATTTTTGGTATAGTTGTAGTACTCGACGAGCTCTATGCGGTGAACGTCTCGGATCGTCGGAATTATGCCGGCACGGTGCCGAAAACTGCTGCCCAGCACGCTGCGCAGCACATGGCTACGCAGCACCTCCCCCTGGTCCATAAATAAGGGTGTAAGCCTATGGCATTATTTAGCTTTTAATCAAATACAATTTCAGAGTTAATCTTTTTCTTCTTGTGGATTCAAGAACCCTTGTAGATTCGAGACACCTATTTTCGTTTGGAATAGTACGCTAACTATTCTCTTGTAAATTCTGCTGCGTAAGAAAATACTTAAAAATAGTCAACAATAACTCTTTCAAATTCAAAATTTCCTCTAGATTTCCTTGGTAATTCATGAACAAACAATAAAGCTATGTGTACATTTTAATGCTTTGATAAAATGAAAAGTAAAGGGGAAAAAACAGTAGCTTTGTCTATTTATTTATTTTCCTGTCACAAGTCTCCAATAAAATTTAAGATAAAAACACACCTAGCACTATTTTTATTTTATTTTTTTACTAATTTTCTACCCACGAGTCCGAAAGATGACCAAGCCCGCCAAGACAATCAGGCTTTAGGTCCAACCAAGCTTGTCTAGCGGGCGAGCTAGCCGAGGCTGAATTGAGCATGACTGGGCCAGGCCAAGCCCGCGATGTGCAACCTTAGTTGACAAGGTCTTATGATAGGAACAAATGAGCATCTTAGATTTCCTTTTATTCTTCTGAGAATTGGAAATTTCATTTACTATGTCAGGAAAAATATTTTAGTTTGTAGTATTATATTTGGGTGTCAATGTGAATGGAATTGATTTAAAATCTTGATTCTTTGGTGACACCAGTTCACCGTGAACGGACATGACTCTCCATCCCTTTCTCCATGGTGACTATTTGTAGGGTCACAAATTGGTCTATATATGTATATTTCATCCTTCATTCGTTTTTAGCGAAGTTAATTTTCTCATACTTTGATCGAGTCGGGTTGTTCTCCAATGGAAAAATCAAGAGCTTGATTTTATCAAATCTTGATAAAATCCATTGGAGAACCAAGCCTCAGAGTCTTTTTATTTGAGAGAGTACGTACTGAGAGGTAGATGTCTGTGCAAACCGTAAGCAAAACACTCGCCTTGATCATCATTTTTTATTCGATCGATTTCTTGGTTTTGAGTTTTTATTTTATTGCATTTTGATTTTATTGTGTCCATCACAAGGAAGTAAACATTATTGTCTAAAAATATGCATATTATTAGATAAGTAAAGAAGTTGTTGGCTATTTGTTTATCCTTTATCAATTGATTCAATTTGATCATTTTAACGCTTAATGACAACAATTCTTCACATTTGACATGATGCAGGTACCTAAGAGCATTTTGTTCACCAAAATGCAGATGAATACAGATTGATTTGGAAGAGAAAGACAGAGAACCTCCACCTGCACCACCTAAACACACACAGATTGCTGCTTTGCAGATGAAAAACTGAAATCCATCACCGGAATGACCGGCTGCTGTATCGAACTCAACCGAGACAAGAACCCGCGAACCGAGTTTTTGGATCTCAAGTCCCATTGATAAGATTGTTCATATGTTGAATGCAGAGGTGCCTAGAGCTGAAAAAGTTTTTGCAATCAGCTTTTGCACTTAATTTTTGTTTGTAGCCAATGTGTCCATTGCCAACCATTTTTTGTTTTTGTAAGTAGACAATGGTTAACTCTTTAGATAATCTTGCGGTTCTGGTTGCCGGATATGGTGTTAATGTTCCGGTAATGGAGGTTCTGGGCCTCTGGCCTGAGATTCCATTATGGTTGATTTTGTTGTGATTTCTAGACCATTGATTTCTCTTTCTGAACCACCTGGGGAAAATTTTCGTTTGCGGACAGTTCTGTTCTTAAGTCTTGACAAGTCACATTTGCTATTGGTTTCGCACATTTTATCGCTGTTTGCACAAAAAATTATGATTCTTTCGACTATTGTAACTTTGTAAGGATATTTGGAGTATTTTTCTCTAATATAACTTGGTATTGATTCAGTCCAAAGGACCGAATAATCTGAACGACCAATCCTATTGTCCACTAATGGGGATCCCAATTAAAGTCGAAGTAAAATCCCGTATGGATTAGCTCAATACAAGAATTGAGAGAATGGGAATGGGAAGAGGAGTCGAACTCCCGACCAAACTTTCTGAGGCCCATGATTGCCAGGTGATTATGACTGTGCCAACCCCTAGAGGTTGGGAGTTAACAAAACAACTATGCATGATAAGAACAGAATCTCTTGTTCAGGCTCTCTTCTTAGGCTTCAAGCTTCAGCTAAAATGCAAGGTATCTCACAATATAAATTTTTTCATCAATCTTGTTTATCGTATTTATATTCGCATGTATGAATCATTCCTAACATTCCACTTGTGCTCCTCTTGATTGAAGAAAAATCATCAGAAGATTTTTGCATTAAAAAATAGAGAAAAAAAAAAGGGTTAAATAAAACTCACGCCCTTTGTTTTTACCCTACTCCTATCTCCAAAAAACCATATACTCCCTCCGTCCCCTTTTTAAGTGTGTTACCTGGGAATTCCAATTATTTTTCTCTCACATCAACTTTTACATCTACTTTCCACTACTTACCTTTATCAATATAATAATAACCACTAACTTTTTTAAAAGGAATCTACTTTTAAGGGCAAAATAAGAAATGTACCCACTAACTTTTCAAAACACACACTTATTAAGGGACAACTCAAAATGGAAATGTACACACTATAAAAGGGACGGAGGGAGTAGTAAAATTAACTCTCTTACCTTTTTTTTTTGGGTTGTAAAACAGGCAAATATCCAGTTTTTATGCTTTGCAAGATCTGTACAAATGCTACAACGACGAAACTACTCAATGTAATCTGTAACGACCCGCACCACCTTGTACAATATTGTCCACTTTGGCAGCCAAGCTCCAAGGAGGCAAAGACCTTCCTGTAGGGTCACCCATCACAGGATTGTTCCCAGGGCGAGCACGCTTAACTGCGAAGTTCCAATGAGTTTTGACTTCCTCGCGGCTTTAAAAGGCCTTCTGCAAGTTAAGGCATGATCTATTCTCTTATATCACTGTACTCTCTGTTGCATTCAGATGGGTCATAGGCAGTCACATAATCACCAATGGATGAGAGTACGAGTGAGAAATGGTTACAATATATGTACAAAGTGGTTGGTTTCAGAAAATTTTATGAAATGGAGACAGTGTAGATGCTAGGCACTGCTAAAATATTGCTCTCTTCAGCGTGCCTTTCTTTCTCTGTGGATTTAGGGCACCCCATGACAAAGGTAAGGTTGACTTCGACATACCCTTTATCTTTTTGGCAGTGTTCCAATCATCAAAGCAATGCCAAAACTTGTTGCCCTTGACAGTTCTGTTTCCTTTTTTCTCAATCTATCAAATGAGTCCCACTATATTGTTTACTGCAATTTTAGCAGGGTAGAAATGGACATGTCCTAGAAAAGAAAAAAGAGTTGCTAAATCATGACTAGCCCATTATACCCTTATACTACCATCTGTTGAACTGTCCTGTCCTAAGGCTTTTTCCTCACTTGTCTACCTCACAGTAAAAAAGAAAAGCAAACAAGATAACTGGAGGTTTGAGATAACCAAGAAAACAAACTTCTTTTTCCTGTATAAAATCATTAAGACCGTGCAGTGACTGAGAGCAAAGAAGCTGCAGATGTCATGTATTCTATGAATTCATATTCTTTGCCATCATATTGGCTTTAAGTAACCATCAGAGCTTCAATTCTTTGTATAACACCACATGACAAAAACTAGTTGCACATTGCTATCTGTCATCTGCCAGTGTTATTAAACCTTCTTCTGTTGAAGGAAAACAATAAGGGAATTTCTTCTGATCTTTTGGCAGTAGAGAAGAATTTATGAGACAGAAAAATGGCATTACAAGAGTAATTAGAAATGTACTTGCTCTCGAGAATTTTTAGTCGTATGGGGTGTTTTTGGAAGACGTTTTCACACTCTCACTCATGCACCTGCATTATATGTCTAAGGCCCCATGCAATTATGTATATCGTTGGGCTCGATAATTTGTTAGGGTCTAACAACGCATCTCAAAATCTTAAGCCCCTTATGAATGAGAAGTAACTTACATGATTGATTATATACTCAAGTCAAGATCACCCGAGTAGATTTTCGAGGTGGGACAATGTATCACAATAAGATTCTCATTTTACTTGTGGTAGAAATATTGTACAAAGAATATTTTCAACAGTACAGTTCAGCCACCATATATCCATATTCTCATCTTATTATTTTGAAGAAATGAAATGATATCTAATGACATCTAATAGCACAAGAAGGGAAACAAAAACTGAAACAAACTCTTCTACAGTCACACACACTTGTACAAACACAATACGCACACACTCACATTCATTGGAGGGCCGCACACACTGGAGGTGTATAGTGTGGGTTCCAACATAAATTTGGGTGTGCGTGAAAGTGTTTGTGTAAGTGTGTGTGAAGAATTTTCGAAATTGAAATGGTTATGGTTGACTTGGGTCAAACTCAACACACCTTTGTGGCCCTCAAGATGTACAAATTAAAGTGATCCTAATAGTACAAGAAAAATAGCAATGTGGAAATATCCCTCTCCAAAAGAAGTGCCTCAATAATGGCTTCCCTCCGAATATACCTGCAGAGGTGCAGATCTATGACTCTTTTGCTTTTTGTAGTTTGTTTTTCAGATCACAGCAAAAGAAAAGCAAACAAATCTGATGGGAGGTAATCAAGAAAACAACTCTTTTCAGAAAAATCATTGGTAACAACAGAACAAGAGGGTTACAAATTTCAATTTTGTGTATTTCTAATACTCTCAAGTCCTTTTTTGAGTATACATCAGTTGCTTTCCTGCCCTCCAACTTAAAACAAAAAGGCAGCAGACAAAGATTCATTTTGACACTCTCTTTTGCCTTCTAAAACAAACAAAGAATCTCTGGAAAAAGAAAAAAAAAAAAAAAAAACTAATCCTGATTCACCCTTTGGGAAGTGCTTCACTAGTTTGAATTCAGCCTGCAAAACAGAAACAGCTAGACTATTTCAGTATTACAGTGGTGAGATGAATTGTTTTCCAATCGAGGCGACAATTATATACCTGAAGATATGTGGCCTGGAAATGCTTATACGGAACTTTAACGACGTGGGAACTCTGTAATAAGTTGATTGAGTTGTGCTTAATCTTATTGGAGAAAGTTAGCCAGCAAAATTGCAATTCTATACACCTGATGAAGGAAACAAAATTAGACCAAAAAAGTGAGATACAAACAAATACCCTGAAAAAAGTAAAAGAGAAGGCCCAACGTTTTCGGTTGGCGGGCAAAAGACAAGTCCCCATCATTCTTCAAAGCTGAATTTCTCTAAAGCAATTCCATTCTGCAAGAGGGGACCAAGAAATAAGTAAGAATAGGAACATCGGTCAAGAAATTCCCTGGAGGTAAAGAAAATGAGATTTATGAAACGCTTTTTGACAATATGCAATGGTATATATTCTTTTCTTTTAGAAATGGATAAGGAAATAAATTTCAGACAGTCGTCGTGATGAATAGCCAAAAGAGGACCAATGAGAGTTTAAAAGATGACGAGACAAACGGGCTATAATCAGATTCATTGAGGACACAATCCAAACTTTGGATTCTTAAAAGAGAGAAATGTAACAGGATTTTTTAGTCATGTTAAAGCCCAAATGAACATCTCAATTACGGCAAAACCAACGAGCATATTTAACTTACCTAGTCTAGGAAAATCCAAGGCAATCATATAATAAAATCAAGAACACATGTTAACATGTGCAGGTGTTAGAAAACCTACTCTAATGTATTACTATGTACTCCTTCCCATGTTAGAAGAAGCAGAGTTCAGTGTATCCATGTGAATACGGTAACAGCTCCTCCGCCGCAATCCTGGAACTAGAACCACTCATGTTGTTCCTCGAGCGGCCTTGGTGAGACTTAACCTCCGCCCAAAATACGCTATAAACTGGTCTATGATCTGAGAACTTAGATTCTCCCCGGACGTAGGATAGTTGGTGAAGCCCTTCTCCGTACCACAAAATTCGATCACACCTAAACACACCCAAGTCAACTATGTATCCAACAAACATAATAAGTAAACACAATAGACACGATCAGACATTCTCTGTTACTCACTGCAATTTATGTGCATGTATGAGAATTTCCTCATACCTAGAGGAAGGATAGGAGTACTTACCATGCTGGTGTTCGTCGTTTTTCCTTCCGGAGCATATCGTGCCCAGCGTATCTATCTGAGTTATTTGAGTACTTGTACGTTGGAGGGAAATATATCTGTCCTTCTTGCCATCCGTGGAATACATGCCCTCGTCTCTGCTCTATCCTCAGCTGATAACAAAAGCATTTTGTTGTTTCAGTTGATGTCATGTTAATAAGTACAGGAAGGAAGCTAAGATTTTTTAAACAAAGAAAAGAATGGGTATCATGCCTGGTCATTCTCTAACAAAACCCTCCAGTTTTGCATCTCGACGAGTGCCTTAGCAGACCGGTGAGAAAGGGCTATCCGATAATTTAGATCCCCGAGCCAAATAACTCGGCTGGATCAAATAAAAATATGGATGATTAGACTAACGGCAGTACAATTTGGGGGGTTAATAACAATGACAAAAGACAGCAGGGATGCATCAGTGCAAGAGTAGTACTCGTGTTCGAGGATTGTTTCCGGTGACTTATCATCCCCAAGGATATGGACTCGTGGAAACCTTGTCTTCTTTAAAATCTCCATAACATCAGAGTTCCTTCGTAGCTCATCCCCTTCCTTCTGTCCGGATGTCAAATGGCTACACACAAAGCAAAAGCTAGTTTGATGTAATAACATGCTGACTGAAATGGATCCCTGCAAAACAAAGCGTGCATTCCTTCACTTCCTTACCCCCCAACGTTAAAAAATAGAATCCACGGAAAAACAAAAAACCACGCAAAAGGATATATATACCTTATTTCCAAGATAACCCATCAATCCTCTGCCAACACAAGATACTTTCATGTTTCTGACATGTTCCCTCAGGTCATTCTTAACCCATATCGTGAGGAAAACCCCAACCATTTGCTTACTCGCAATCAAACAGTACCTTGAATGCCCCGGCACACTATATCCATTTTCCATTGGTGCATATCCGGCATTGGCATTGTACATTGGTGGATATCCAGTGTTGAACATTGGCGAGTATCCTACACCGTTCGGTGAGTCTCCAGGCCCATACTCATCATCTGATGAACCACCCCATCTTGAATAATCACTTGACCTGTGACCCACAGAAAGGTCACTTGGTCTGTGACCCCACGAAGCATCACTAGGTCTATGACTCGATCTGAAACTGGGATCATAGTCACTTGGCCTATGACCGAAAATCACCCGGTCACAAACACTGAATCGCCTATCAAGTTGAGGCTGTGAAGTTGAAGGATCATTTTGATCAGCTCTCCAGCTGCAAGGTGTCTGGAATGATCGACGGTGGAAAAAGGAGGAATTCTGCCTAGTTGATCCCTCAAAATCTGCATCTGATTCAACAACTGGATTGGGGATGGGTGAAGGAGTATAGCATCCGCTACCTCCACTTGTTCCCGGAAGATTGTTCAGTGTTTTTTGGATTAGGGCTAGCCATTTTTTGGCTGGGCCATTGTCTTCAGCAACAAGAATGTTCCCGGCATTCAAAGGAACTATCTCTTGAAATCTAAAGGATGAAAAGAAGTGCATGGTTCTATTAGTAGTTGATTTATGGAAAAAAGAAATAGTGGCAACAAAAATATCAATAAGTGATTACCCAAGGACATAGATGTCTGCAGGAGGTGAGGAAAGGAGAAAATCATCCAGATTCAAATTACTTGGTGGTGATTTTCCTCCCACATTCCAAGTAGCCACAAAAATGCTGGTACCAGTGTGGAAAAAAAAGTTAAGAATTAGTCATTGTCTACATTATAAAGATACACAAATGCAGTTTTTACGGGTAGTAGCACTACGAGAGTCGTTGACTCTTCGAAGCTCTCTCAATGCTTTTACTATTGTACACAGTTTCATTGTTTACTGTTTATTATAATGAAATCTTCCTTTGCCGATCAAAGAAACATACGCGAAAAATATAACAGGAAAAAGATTTCTGGATTAAGAGACAAACCTATAGTTTTGCACATTTATAACTTGTGGATGATCGAGATTAACAGTCCCCTGCCGGAGGCGATCCGTACTCCTGCTTAATTTTTCTGGAGATACAAGTGAGGGAAGGGGTTTAGGAATATAACATCAAAGGGAAAAGGTCATTTTCCCTGAAACAAGGAATTCGGAGTTTTGCCATGAGGCAGTTTAGAGAGAGAAATTTTATGATGATTGAGGGTACTAATTACTTAACCTGTTCTGCTTTTCTTGATTGTACATGGCTCCCTCTCTGAGAAGCTATTTCTCCATTCCACATCACCACCTGAGACAAATCCACCATTTTATTATGCATCAGCAGTGATCTAAAAGTTGGCCGACTAGCCGTCACCTAGGCTCTAGGCAGTTGTCCAAAGCCTAGATTAGGCGCCTGAACGCTAGGCACCCCTTTTCCGCCTAACTAGTGCTTAGTGATTTTTAGAACATTGTACATCAGTTCAGGTCTCAAAACAGAATAGTGACAAATCAATTAACAAAATCATTAAATTGTCAGAAGCAAGAAAATAGAAGGGCCAGAGGAACTATGATATCCACATACTATTAGAAAACATAGACAAGGGTATATGCAGTAATGTTTTTGCCTGCCAAGAAATGGTACAGAACGAAAATAAAGCAAAAACTTCAACCGTAATTATTTTTCCATTTTCTTCACTCAGCTAAGCCAAACATAATTATTGGTTAATCCAATATGAATGAATTTATTTTTTTATTTTTATTTTTTTTTGCAAAGAGCATCTAATATTAGCTTTTTCCTCTTTTATTTTCTGTTTTCTAGCAACGAAACAGGAAATGCATCATATTACCAACTTCAAAATTGGAGGACTAGCCCAAGAAATTAATAACCTAAAACCATCCAATTGGATTAATCCGGAGGACATCAAATATAAAAGAGGTGAAAATCCAAGAATAAAATAAAATGTACTTACCCCCATAAACAACTTCATCTGTCTGAAATTCCTCAGTTTTGCTCTTGATATTGAACCATTTCCTAACCAGTTTCTTCGACCATGAAAGCTTTGCCAAACAGAGAATAAACATTCAGAAACCCACATCAAATATGAATTTTATTTTTTTTTAAAAAAAAAACCCATGAATTTCATCATTTTCTTTTCCATGAAAATGAAAGGCATAGAAGGAAAAAAAGAAAAAAAAACCTTGCTCTTCTTTGAATTCCCATCTCTCATTGTTTCAATCACTTCTTCATACAGCTCTCCTTCTATATTTTCCCTTCGAATCTTTCCACAGTTTCCTGGGTTTTGCTTAGAATTGGTAAGAATAGAAAACCCAAACCCATAAAAGGAAATTTTCCCCAACTCTCAAGTGGTTACTATAAGTAAGCACGATAATTGATGCTAATTAAGACCAAACACCCCAAATGGGCATTCCTTTATTTATTCTCAAATTGCGAGAGAATCTCAGTACATCGACAATTTCTAGTTTCTTGGAAATCCGCCCAACGCAAGGTTCTTTTTTCTTTTTTCGAACAAAGGCCCAAAACCCAGGAAAATAAAATAAATACTCAATAGTCAGAGAGAGTGTGAGAGGACACTTTTTTGAGTGAGATTAGTTCTGGAAGCTAAAGAACAAGACAATGCAGCAATTTAGAGAGAGAAAGAGAGGCTAGAGACTGAAAGAGAGGGCGAGGGAGGGGTTTCTATGTATTGAAAGAGTGAGGCCCACCGCAATTGGAGACTTGGAGTGGTACTCCAGTAGTGGTTAGACTCGGAATCTGCAGTGAGCAAGCTCAATATATTCTTGTAGGGAGTAATAACGATGGTTCGTTTGGGATTCAACGGTCCGGTTTATATTGCATAAAACATTTAAGTGTCTTACATGTATAATAACTGTATTTAATTCGGATCATTGATTATCGAACGGAGGCCGTAATTGCTCACTATATGAAAGTAGTGAGCTTGTTCACTATAAGCCCCGCGAATCTGTGGTTATATACTATCGTGTCTATTTGACTATGGTTCAAATCTCAGTAATTTTAATTGACAATACTGGCCTTTGCCAAGCGAAGAGAAAAACAAAAAAAGAAAAGAATGAGGCCCACCCTATTTTCTTCTCACATGACTAAAAGATAATGGTCATTTTCAATTAAGATGAAATTAGTTTTGGGACTAATATTTAAGTATTTGAAAATGGGCAACGTACTCCAATACACTTTTTTACATTTTTCAATATACTTTCACATATTTCTATATACTTTCCACACTTTTCAATACATTTTTTCAACATTAACGTGTGTGCACACGTTAGCATTTTCCTAATTAACGTCACAACCTCATAAGGGAAGACAATTTTACCCCAAACCGTCGGGTAATCGAATCGATTTGTACTTATCAAAGTGCTTTTTTCCTAAACTTGTCCTACCTGTGGTTGGGTTTTTTTTTTTGTTTTTAGAGGTGGTTTTAATTATTAAGATTATGATTTGTGGCCGATTTTAATTTGGGCTCCGTTTATTTCAATGTAAAATATTTTACAACGAAAAATGTTTTCATAGAAAATATTTTACATGGAAAAAATTTACCTAACTTTCATTTTCTAGTGTTTGGTTACAATTTTAACAAAATTGTCTTTCTTGAACTTGATCAGCTCCCTGACTTCATAACAAACATTTTTTTTTTGGTGGGTAAATCTTCATAACAAAAATTTTAACAGGTATTAAATAATAATATTTACATATACATATATGTATGTATGTATATCCTTGTAGCATGAAGGGTACCCTTGTATATCCTTAATAGAAAGGTACCCCACGTTCTCTCTCTAGCTTTTTTGGTCTACATATTCATGGTGCATTCTCTGTTTTGAGATTGGGGCTGCACTAGCCGAATAACTTTTGCTCGTGAACCTTTGCAAGGGACCTGACGCCTCCAAAGGAAAATGACTTACGGGATGTTTTGAGGTAAATCATTTTACGCCATTTCATGGAAAAAAAATTTACTTAGGAAAATGTTTTGCACAATTTTGCCCAACCAAACAAAGGAAAATGAGTAAAATATTTTACGTCCAAACAAACGGAGCCTTGGTTTTGATGTAAGACAATTCTCGCACCGACAGTGGCGACTTCAGGAGTGCGGAAGTGTGGGGTCAGCGTGGGGTTATTCATAAACGTCAAATACTTTTACCAACCATAAATCAAAGAAAAACATCACAATAATGACAACTTAAAATCATGTTCCAACGAAAATCACATTTAAAGCTCAACCTAATAAGACGGATCAACATCTCCTTATCAAAAGAACAAAAAGAATGACTAGGATTCAAACAAACCACACAAATAAACAACTTTTATCAACCTTTAGGAGTTATCTAGTGGTGTCACCATCAAATTTAGGGGGTTCATTTATGAATTTTACGAAAAATTTCAATATAATAGTAGTATTTTTTTTGTCCCGTGGGGTCGGGTGACCCCCTTTCCATAGGGTGGAGTCGCCCCTGCGCACTGATATAGAGAGTGAACAGAATAATACCCTAGAATATTACCTACGAAACACAAAACAAAGTTCACATATGTAGTTTTTTTTTTTTTTTAATTGATTGGGTTTGTAGTTTTTATAGTTTGGTTCACTTAAAATGAGGGAAATAAGTAGACAAGAAAAATCGCTAAAAAAAATAAAGATGAATCACTCTGGTCTTCTTTTTTTTTAGAACAGAGCTACGGACTATGTGACAACAGTGACATTATACGTGTTCAGGTGAATGAGCAAGATTATAAAGGCATCAACAAAACCTTTTTAAACTACTAATAAAAGTTACAAGAGCGAGAATTGAGAATACGAGAGCGACAATCGAGAGCGAGAGCCCTACTATTATGTTGCTAACTTTTAGAGACACAATTGTGCTGACACAAAATTGTGTCCGAATCTCTGTCCAAACCATTTTCTTTTTCTTTTATCCAAAACCAAGGCCAGCCCAACACAAATTGTGAGATCTCATTTTATTTTGGATGTTAATGGTTAGGGTTAGGGTTATAACGGGAGTCGTCGAGAGTCGAACACCTTCTTCATGAGGAATCAAACTGAGGATGTCTCAATTGGAAGGAAGATTTTTGAAAGAAAAGGGAACGAACCAGCCTCACTCCCTGTTGTATTCATCTCATGGCCTCTTTGGCTGAAATTTTTGTTGCCATTTGGTCTTTGCATAAAAGTAAAGCAGTTAAAAACAGAACCAGACAGACAAACAAACAAAAGATAAAGAGAATGTGTGTACTAGCAGCAACGGCACCTATTTGCAGAGAGAAACTTGGGTGCCAACGGGGTATCACGTGGCAGTATTCGTCGCGCATCTCGGCCATCTAAAAGTGTTTTAGACGGCCCGGATTTTAGAGAGAGAACGAGGGGAGAGAGGGAGGGAGAAATCTAGGCCGTCCAAAATACTTTTAAAGGAATGACAGCTTCTGCCTACCCAAACGGACATGCATTAGAGTCCCATGTCCGTTACAAACCATGAAAGAAGAGTAACAATTCTTTCTTTTTTTCTTTTTTTCCATCGCACAATTTTGTCCGTTTCAACTTTCGTGCATTTTCAAATCCAAAAAAACATAGGGGGATGGTAACTATTTTCAGTGTAACAAATATTTAAACAAATACTTTCTTTAAAATGCATTTTATGTTTTGTTTTGGATTTAAGAAATTATACGGGATCCAAAAACCAAACAAAGGGAATGGAAGGAGTACAAATTGATACAAAGATAAAATACCAATAGCTTGATATATATCTCTTCTATCCTTTTCATAAATGCATGGTATAATGCCAAAAAATGGGAATTTTGTCAAGCATCTTTGAAGTCCTTTTGGCCGAATCCAGGGTTGTGCCATTGCAAACAAGGGCAGCTGTCCCTATTTTAGGGGTGCTGGAGTTCTTTCTTTTGCAGCCTTTACTTCTGTGAAGCTACCAACTTTAGTTCGTACAAATTGACCACTAAATGAATCTTATTCATGGGCATTTTTCCTCATTGGAAATTTTCTCAGTGGCTAGGGTGGGGGCCTTGTTTGGTTGCTCAAGGTTTTACCTTTTGTCCCACAGTATTCCCTTTTAGTTTTGAATTAATTTTGAGGAGGATTGGAAAAATATGGATATCCAAAACCGGAGGCTTATAAAAGAGAAGCCATTTCAATTTGGTGTTTGGCCAATTGCCACTTTTTGCCAATTTTGCCCTCCAATTGGAAATTGCCCCATTGGTTTTCTTATAATTCTCCCACAATGCTATGCCATTTTGGTCTTTTGGCTATGTATGGCTAAATTACGCATTTGAGTCTCTGGAGGTTGTTGCTTTACGGATTTGAGTCCCCAGAATTTGTTGCTTACGCATTTGAGTCCCTAGAGTTTGTAAACCAAAATACACACGGGCGTCACACTCGTGCAACGCACGAAGCCGTTAAACTAGTGTGGATGAAAATAGAGAAGAAAGTGGCCATGGAGTAGATAATTGATATCTAGAAATATTTATATTAAATGACTAGTTACATTACAATCGATTTGAATAAGATAATGATTGGGATTCATGAAGACTATAATTTGTTACGGTTGAATGAACACGAAAATTCATCGGGAAGGAGGACTAGCTGGTACTTGCTTGAATATATATACTAGTTAAACTCCATTATAGGATACTCTAAATAAAAAATAGTGAGGGCAAATATCCAATTTTTAAAAAAAAATCTCGCACAGTGAGCGACGGACTAACTAATGCTCACATCCCCCCTCGAATCCCCCATGATTCTACAAAAAAAAAATAAAAGAGAGTATTTGATTTCTATATTTTTCCTAAAATGGTATAGACATCATGTTAGGCGGTGTTTGAAAATGTAAAAAATTACTAAAATTTTACTTTAACCGCCGCCCAAGGGCAGTTTTTAGAATTACCCTTCTCTTTTTATCTACTGACGAATTGGGATCTTGAATGATTAAGGAGCTCTTTATTGTGATTCGCGCGCAAGTTATCATCAAGATGATCGATGAACAAATCCCGATCAGTCAAGAAGTGAGAGCTATCATTTGCGATGTGCAAACTTTATCCAGGAGCTTACATTCTTGCAGTTTTTCCTTTACTTGTCGATCTGCCAATTTTGTGGCTCATTCTTTAGCTAGTAAAGGTTTCATTGGGACGGGATATGGTCGATGGACCGAGTCCCCCCCGGATTGGCTCCTCCCTTCCTTATCAAGGGATGGAGGGTCCTCTTGATGTTTTTGAGTTCTCATTAATAATATCATCTGTTATCGTTTTGACGAAAAGAAAAAAAAAAGGAGCTTTTATATATGCTTAATTGTTACTTATAGGGATTTCCCAAGCCAAACATATGTACCGAAATCACTCTTCGCGCGATTTTGCGGTAATATTACACTGAAGTAGAGTACAAAGTGATTTTCGGTATGGATTTTGGGTTATAGTCCCCCGATTTGATCGTCCATTCCATAATCAACAGTTGACATATATTTGTTAACTCTAAGCGGTAAAAATACATTTGTGAATCTAAACCATCGATTGTGGGATGGACAGTTGGATCAGGGGAACTACAACTTTGTAGTGCCTTGGAGGCACAACAGACTCCCCAAATCCCTTTCGATACACCGACTTGGTTCCTTCTTTGGATAGACAATTAAGCCATGTAGTCCCAAATTAACGTTGAAGTTACCTTACAGCCAATGGCGGTTGCCCTGTTGAATGATACAACCGATTATTTTTTTTACTCAGCAAAAGAAATTATATACTATTTTATAAGTACAACGGGAAATAAATGCATTGAGAGAGTTACGAAGAATGAACCAAAACTTGCTCGCGAAATCTCAACCCAACCCTCAGCCTGTCGATTTTTTTGGGAAAAAAAAAAAAAACAATTAAACAAGAAATCGCACAAGTATAGTGGTCAAGATGCCAACTATACGGAAACACCCGTGATTACCGAAAAAACACCCTTGAAAAGCAATAGTTATGCCCCACGGTTGAACAAAGAAGAAACAAAGACAAGTTAAGAAACTAACTTTGTTATATTACGAGATTTATTTTGTTTTGAATCTTTTGGTTGACTGGTCTTATTAATCCTTAATTTACACAATAAACCGGAAGCTGTCTGGCAAATTTGGCTCATCCATTCCAACATTCCCTTTTTTTTTTTTTTCAGGAGTATAAATAGCAAGGGGACATTCTTGACTTTCTTGATTAGTGGGCCTTAATAATTGATTAGCCGAAGAAGATCTAACGAGTGTTCTAAAAAGATAAAAATAAATAAATAAATAAATAAATACTATGGGTACATCATTTGGTATACACCACTAGATTGCATTGGGGTCCCACAAAAATAATTGGACATGTTCTATTTATTTAAAATATGTATTAAAGAATAAAAGAATCCATAAAAAAAACAAGCTCATTCGGATATCGAAGGGACAAAAATTGGATGAATTGATGATTTTTGTAGGATCCTTAGAACGGTGTTTTAAACAAATTAAACGGCTTCAATCATTAGTATAGTATAGGACCAAGAAATGAGTACCAGTACATTTACGCCAAAGAGTGTACCCATAGTTTGGCTCTTAAAAAATAAAAAAAAGGTTAGTTTAATTCAGCTGACGGCGTTTGTTTTGATTTGGTTCCAAGTTCAGGGGCCAGGAGACCTTTGTCTTCCACAAAGAGAATTCTCAACAAACTTCTCAAACCCCATCCACTAACCCAAAAGTGTAGCTTCCACTAGCATATATGAAGCCTTTATGGAGTGTCCCAGATTCATTAGTGGTCATTAAGGCTCTTCTAAAGTCATTTTTGTTACTCAGTGGGTATACATAGTTTAACATTATAAGTCTGTTTGTCCCATAAGTAATGTCATGTTGTGGTTCTGTACTTCTGTCTTAACTTTTTCTTTCTTTCTTTTATAAAGGGATGTTCGGGCCAATTTGGGCGTACCTTGACTAATTCTGAAGCCCTGAAGTTAACGACCGGATAAATATTCCTCCAGCGACCCCAATGTTTGGAATGTTTGGACCCTGTGGAATTCGAACATGCGACCTCATGAAGAACAAGTACTTTATTGCTTTCTCATGCCACTCCATCAAACCCCTTCGTTCTGTCCAACTTATTACTGCATTGTTTTATGTAGTCAATTGGCATACTTAAAAAGGGAAAATGACATATAGTGCTTTTATGGACCTTTTCTAATGACCCGACCCGGCTACATAGTACAATATTGTTCATTTTGTTCGTCCCACGCCACAGACGCACCCGTACACGCACGTCAACCTATCATGCGCGCGGCTTCGTTCCTCCTAAGTTTACATGGGAAAAGACCTTGTACTAGGAAGGTTTATAATCTCATATATACTCATGCAGTTCCAAGATCTTCTCCCTTTGGAGCAATGTTCGACAAATTAAGGCTCATCCAGTACAATACTTCATGGCATGGCTCAAGATCCCACACCTCATAGAAAAAAGAAAAACTCTTTTCTCGAACTTCAACTTAGGCCTATAGGAGGACTGAGTCCTATATTGTTAGGGCACGTTGATTGCTGAATTATTTTTTTTGACAGGACTGAAAAATACGAAATTAGCTATACTATTTGAGTTTTGGGAACACAAAGAGTAGGGCTAAATTTTGGAGGATCATTTTTAACCGTTGGATGAAAAAAAAACTAATCCCGGTACAGGATTATATATTTGGATATGTACTAAATGGACAAATAGTCTTACCTTCATAATATAGTTCTTTCTTTACACATCACGCTGCAAACTTCGAATTAATTTATCCGGGTCCTATGTCCGTAATCCGAAATCAACCAGCCCATGATATCACCCGAATGGGAAGATGGTTTATTTGAGTAGTTGGAATCAAGGTAAAACATTTTAAACTCATGTGAATTTCTTGAGCGTGTATAATGATTGGACTTCCATTGTGTTCAAATCAAGGTTATCTAATCAGCACAAGAAGATACGCAGTATAATCGGATCTTGTTCCAGAAAAATGTCTTTTTTAGTAAAGTGTCTTTTATTGTCTTTTCACGTTTTGCGAGATAGGTCATGCTCTCAGAATACATCAACCCAAAAGTACAAAAAAAAAAAAAAAGACAATTTTTTGGAACATGGCCTGAATAAGGTAACTTTATTTGCTTATTATCTTCTGTCAATATTTTTTTTCCAAGTATAAATTCATTCATCAAGTCATGATCCAAATGCAACCCTGCCGACAGAGAATTGCAATGGGTAACAGAGTTAGCTAGATGTATAGTTAGAGTTTGGACTAAGAAAAGACAAAAATGATCTAAAACATTTGTCTAATTCAAATTACTTTTTACTTCAATAATTATTAAATTTTTCTATAAAAAAAATGACAAGATAAAATCACAATCGCACGACAGAAGTTTGTCTCAGTACCAACAGAAATTCAGAAAATATGTTAATAAACTTAGAAATGATAATTTACTCTAACACTCGATCACACTACGGTCACTAGCAAAGAGAAATGAACTAATTTGGGTTGGCCAAGTGATCTTGTCTTGGGACTTAGGGGTTTGCTTTCTCTTAAGGTTTTATGTTCAATTGTCTTTGTCAGCAACTCTTGAGCCACCTCACCTCACATGTAAGGGCGGAAATGACTGTGGGAGGGGCTGTAGGAATTAGTCCGAGTTGTGAGCAAGCTAGCTCGATCGGGACACCCTGCATTACAAAAAGAAAAAAGAAAAGGAAAGAATAGAAATGGGCTGTGCTTGGTAAATGAATGGCTAAAGGGATACGCAACCTGCGTGAGGAGGTTGCAAAGCTAAGCTTTTGTCAAATTACTAAAGTAGCGCGGAAGGATGTCCAGTGTGCGCATCTCTTGGCCAAGCATGCGCTTGCCCTTTTTGTTCCTCACCCGGACACCGATGATGGAAACTCCCTTTAGTTACTTCAATTTGCTGTAGTAGTTGTACTTTCTATGTTATTTAGTTTCGTATTTCGTTGTTGTTAAGTTCTCAGCTTGCAGGACCTCGGTTTGTATCAGCTGGTTGCGTTTATTAATGATAATTCTATCTCTTTACCCAAAAAAAGAGGCCTTATCTACAAAATGAAACTTCCTTTAATTTCCAATTTGCCAACCTTGGGGCAGCACTTTCATGAAGTGGCATATTCTATTCACTTTAATTCAATGAGGAAATGATGGAAAAGGTGGCATTTGGGAGCATTTTCTCTTTGATTATTGGGCATTGATGTAGAATGTTTGATCTTCATTAATGTCTCTTTATGATATATATATGAGGGAGTCTAACAGTCATATAAGTTTTTAGAATCATTCTCTTATTTTTCATGGAAAAAAAATTTCGATTTCATGGAAATGCTTTTCTGGCTTAACTTAATTAATTTAGATTATTTTTGTCTTTTTTAAAATTTTGTTATGGATAAATTGTTTTCGGATTCTTTATTTATAATTTTGCAAGTGCAATTGAGAAAAGTAAGAAAATGTGATCAAAAGCTCAAAAAGATTCACTATTAACTATTAAGATATTTACCCAAAAAAAAAAACTATTAAGACAAAAAATTAAGTCAAAATAAGATCACTAACGACGATTTGAAAAGTCATGCTATTTCATCAAAAGCAGTTCACTAATCACGAAAAACAAGTTGAGGTAGTCCGAAATAAACCAAAAAAATAATAAATACGTGTAAACAAAATCATTTTCGCAGCTTCAGTTACCAGAGACCAAAATAAATGTCTATTCAAAGAAAAATGGTGTGTGTGAATCATCATTCATTGGCTATGAATATTTGATTCTAAAAAAAAAGAATCATCACTCAATTTTCCAAAAAGGGGGGAAATTGCTGTATCCAGAATGAAATTTCATTTTTTTCTTGAGAGGATCTTCTCAATTTGATATGCACTTTCTCGAGGGTATGGTATCTTGGGGACAACTTGTCCTTGGATTCAACAATGTCATAATGCCTATGTGATTCTCATTAGCACTTATTACAAATAAGAAGGTGTTTTAGGTGGTGGCGGTGTAACGATGAATCAAATCAATTCATGATTTGTCGGCCCGATGCTAAGTGAGTTTGAGATCTTTACTCTTTTTGAATTTATTTTGTTTCTCTTGTCTTAATAGAATTCAATATATGTACAGTGGTATTTTAATTAACTTGGTTTAAATTTAGACAACAATTATCTTTGTACTTGCATTGTTTCCGAAATTGTTTTCTACCTGCTTTGCCATTTGTGGAAGATTACCAAAATAGGTCAAAAAATTACACTACAATCATCCCGATAAACTTACGATTGACGGTGTTCAGATAAACTTACGTATAACTTGACAAATTCTTGAAGAATATGCGCCAGGGACCCAAGTAAAACCAAGGCAAAAAATTACACTATAATCATCCCGAAGACTTGAGATGAGATAATACAATGAACCCCGCAAGTTTGATGAACTTAAATCTTCTACCACCAAATCAAATGCTATATTATGTGAAAGCAATTACAGTGTATATTCGGTTTTAGCCAACAAATGGTGATCACATTTGCATTCCATTCATAACAATATACATGATCCGTACTTGCCAAAAATAAAAAATTCCTTACCCAAACAAAAATGTACATGATCCGATTTTCGCAAAGTTATAGCCTTTCACTTAAGAGAATTGGAAAGCGTGAGGTGATTATACTCATGCAGGCAGCACAATATTATTATGAGAATAGTCGTGTTAGATAGCGCGTACCTCATATACTTTTAGAGAATTTAGGCTATTCAGCTTGTCGTCTATTAATGGGAACGTTAGAGTAAAATCTTTGAAAGAGACCAGCTACTTGACTTCTCGTGACATTGTCCGTTCCAGTGCCATGGCTTAAGGAATTTTTGGTTTTTGTCTTTGTTCAATTTTTTTTGTGGGTCTATTAGTTTTGCGTCAAATTTATTGTGATTATAGGTTCGTCTCGACGAGATGAATCAGAATCGGGTAAAATTATCACTTTTACCCAAATACTTTGGGAAATACCCAAGGAAACTACCCAAGACTACTTTTCCTTGGATATTTCCCAAATTATTTGGGTAAAAGTGATAATTTTACAAAATTCCGATTCCTCTAGTCGAGACGAACCTATAATCATCAAAAGTTTGATGTAACACTAACAAACGTAAAAAAAAAAAAAAACTGACCAAAAAATTCTTAAGCCAATGACACTTTAACGGGAGCACAATTTAATGAACTTACTCCATTATAGAATCCCCACGTCGTTAAAATTCCGTACAAGTATTTGCCGTCCATACTCCATATATCTTGATCTGAAGTCCGAATAAAGTTACATAGGAACGGATTAGGAAACTTTCCTTAAGATATTTAATTTTATATACCTAAGATTAACGAAAACAAATAGTTTAGAAACATAAAAGCAACCGAAGAAGATTTGGTATCACTTTTGTTAGTCAGCTAGACCACCACCCATCAATGCTGAATCCATAGGACGGAAATCAAGACTTCCGATGTTGTCAAAGGTGGTATTCTTAGGCCCCGTTCCACTGACTCATAAAGTCAAAAGCCAATTTATTACATTTTTAGAGATAGGTCATCTTCTCACAATACATCACATAAAAAATCACAAAAAGCCAACACATTTTTCGAGCACTCACATAAAAAAAGGCAAATTAGTGACACACCCGTTATTTCTCTTTGACATTCTTTTTTTTTTAAAATTCCCTCTGCTAGCTTTCTGTCGACCCCCATTTCAATAGTTTCCTCTTATCTTTTGCTTTTCCCCGTTTTTATCCGACTCATAGCAGGTTAGAGTGTCCGATTCAACTTACGCGCATCTCAACTAATCTCGTCCCGATTCAGTTAAAGGCAGACTATTTACACTGAGATTAGGGATGCACAAGAAATTATTTTATTGTGACATTATCCTAAAAATGGAACTCTCATTAATTGTGTAGGAAGTAAAACCATCAACCAATCAGTGCGGGGCTGCTTTTTCCTTTTTAACATTCGAAAGGAACCAAGGGTTTCATCACTTGTCATTATCCCTAGTTATCTGTCACATTTACTATGCACAAATGCATTTTGTAATGGCCTGGTCACTTACCACTTGATGTGGGCACCTCTTTCTCCATGTTTTTTGCTTGCCATTTTTTGTTAAAGGGTATAGGGACTTGGGTAAATTTTTCGGGCTCGGATCCTCTACGAATGAAATTTTACCATGTTCGCGGAGTAGGAAATTTCAAGAATGCAATATGCGCACAGTTATTAATCGTAATCTTGGAAAAAAATCTCGATTCAAGTACAGTTCGAAATATAATACCAAATTTAAACATTTAGTTGTGAAGCAAAAACATTTATAATCCACATTCTTACAAAAGTCAGCAAAGATGAGCACAACATTGAAGTATTTTGCACATGAAGGGGCCCTTCTTACGTTAGATTTTTTAGTGGACACTGGAAACTAATGTAAGTTTTTAAGGAAAGAATAATCAAATACGGAGTATGTGCATAGGGGTGCCAGTTCAAGTACAAAAATTCCAGAGAATACAGAAGTCACCTTGTTAACTCAGTGCCCCGTGTCCGGACCAACTTACGTTACGTGCACCTGACTAATTTTAGGGCTCAAGTCTCCACCAGCATTAAACTTTGGAGTTTCTAATTCCTTTAGATCAAAATTCTGGGATCTACTGAACTTAGAGATGGATGTGAATCATTGACAAGATGGAATTTGGTAAACACCAATTTAGAACACAGAATATGAGCCATTCAACAACCACTTCCTAGAACCTTGTGGCAGCCATCCCTTTGTGTACTCTAAAGCATTTGTTAACCCTCCAAATTGCCTGTCAACATCATCAGGTTAATTTCTTTCTGTTTCAACGTTTATATAGTCACATAATCCTTCAAAATGTCTTTCACTCGCGTTTTCAATCTTTGCAATCTCAAATTTTAGTTTGATTGAGATGTGATTTACAGAACGCTTTCACGCTCACACACGCAGATTACGTGACTTTTAGGTTTCAACTGCTTAATTGTTTTCCTCGGAAACCCTCCATTCTGCATCGAACTTTTTCTAGACCAAATGATACAAAAACAGGTCAAATTGTCATCGAATTCCTATATCACCGTATCAAATTATGTCCGGAGCTCTATGAATTTGGTTACACAATGTTACTTTTTATGAGCAGTACTCTAAAAACAATCTTGTGGATGCGATTCCGAATGTTATAAAAGACATTAATTGAAACCCTTTAGGAAAAATTGCAAAACAATAACAAAAAAAATGTCATAAGATTATAATGAAGTACCACCAGATGTTAAGAGTAATTACTATGGATTAGACCCTGAACTTCCATCTCTTAGCTTCTTTGATGATGCTTTCATGGCGAGATGTGGAAATCATTTCTAAGGTTAAAACTTAAACGTAAGGCATTAAAAAACGGACCGAAGGACAGATGAGCCAGGGGAATATTCCTGCCCATGTTTCAAATTTTTTTCCCCCCTGGAATTATAGTAGTATTTGTTTTCCTCAAAAACGTCAATAAATTGGTCTGCCCAAAAATTTTGGAAAATCTAATACTAATCCATCGGATATGTTTTTGTAAATCTTTATTACTCTCCTCCTAATATCTACACAAACTTCAGGCACTAGGTTCTATTCATTGCAAACGATGTTATTCCTCCTCCATAATAGATTGACGATATTTTTTGCGATTGTTTAGCTTTGATTTGAGGGCGTGATTCTGCGGTAAAACGTCCGTGTAGGTAGGGGAGGACCCAAGAAGAGGCAGGGGGTCAATTGACCCTACTGGATTAAAATTTCCTACAAACGTGTACGTATATTTCTGGATATTTTTGTAATTTGGCCCCAAGACCCTACACTCGATTCACTAGATCTTGCCCCAAGAATTAAATATGTTCAACCTTTGTAGATTCTTGACCTCACTGATAGAAAATCCTTCGTCCGCCCCTGCGTGTAGCTCCTCAGTTTTTGGAGGTTTAGGGAGCCACTGTTTCAGTGGTATTCTGAGAGTAGCCACTTTGTGCATATTGCCAAATATTAGGTCTGTGTTCAATCATTCCCTGCCCATACCCTCAATGATTGGTTGATAAAAAATTAACGATAACCAGTTATGTAGTATTCTTCTAGTTTGTATACATAAAAATCAATATCGTCTTTTATACGTCAAAAATTTTCAATATTGGTCCACTTAATTTTGAAACTCTGCGTCCGACCATCGCCAAATAACAGAAATGATTTTATGTTTTCAAAGTCCTCGTTGTGGTTGAGAACCTGTGAATCAATTGATTCTCTGTCTTTTTCCAAGTTTTGCGCTGGCTTATGAGAATGTCTTACACTAGTAACCTTTTCTTCTAGGCTATCAAATGGGCCTCATAAAATGAATGCCATAACTTTCGTGTTAATTAAGAGATTGCAACAAAGTGAAATTGACATATACTTCATAAGGGTGTCCATGGATCGGATTCGGCCTGTTCAGATACGGATTTGATCCGAACCGCTCAGAGCGGATTATGGTTTGTAAGATCCGGAACCATCCGTAGGTGACATACTGATGGATTGGTTCAGATACGGATTTGACTGATCGGTTCCGGATCGGACGGATTTGGCAGATTAAAGAAGGATTATTGGACGGATCAAACTCGATCCGAACCGTATCCGGAACTGCCAGACAAGGAATTCTCGATCCAGAACCATCCGTTACATTCATGGCTGGGTTAACGGACGGATCGGGTCGGACGGATTGAGCGGCTCGGATGATCCGCTGGACAACCGTAAATTACTTCCACAATAAACAATCTGGGTAAATTTGAATTCGGGACCCCGTAGTGCACTCCTGCACTGCAAGAATGTACTACGGCATATGAGTCGTTCATCTAGCACTCAATGGTCCGGATTTCAT
>JAXBDA010000979.1:53666-65071 GCA_036023075.1 Gaultheria prostrata
GTCTCCCTCATGGACTGATAAATGGTTCTGGTCCCTGTGAAATTTTGTGTAACATCCGCAATGGTTGCAAGGAATCTCTGGGACCAAGAAGGTAACAGCCCGAAGGTGATAGTCCTTTCTTACTGTTTTTGACTTGAAAAGAAATAGTTTTGGCTGTGAAAGAGAGGAGTTTCTTCTATTAGTGCGGCGCCGTTGAATTGGGGATCCTATAGTGCAAAGCTGCATTACAGGGTCATTGTGCGACATCCGAGCTATTATCGCGCAATCAATGATCCTGATTTCATTTCGGTACTTGCATAATCCTTAGCCGTCCATTGTGTGCGACATCCGAGCTGTTATCACGCAATCAATGATCCTGAATTCATTTCGGTACTTGCATAATCCCGAGCCGTCCATTGTCACAATAAGATCCGAGCCATTGATTAATGCCTCGCTACAGGATCTACCTATGCAAGTTTTGTTGTGAGGTACAGTACCTATGCAAGTTTTGTTATGAGGTACAGGAGATCGGTTGGTATCCGTTGTGATTGTCAAACTGGAATTAGGTTCTTCTATCGTACGACAAAAAAAAAAAAAAAAAGCGTCTACAAAGCTTTATAAAGTTCCTATTTTTAAAATGTAAGACCAATATCTTTGTGCATCTGCCTCGACTATAAAACATTTCTCCTGTTCCTTAAAAGTTCGGGAAGGACTTCTGATTCCACGGCTAGGAATCCGAGGTTCTTACTTCTTGGAAAACTCCGTAACTTAGCACAGGTTTGCTTCTCTACTATGCCATGGTTTCCAATTGCTCACGCGATATCTCAAGCAGCCAACCCAGGTATATCTAGAGAACCATTTATTCAGTTCTCATTTCTAGTTCCAATCCTCCGAGCCAAACTACTAGGAAAGGAAATTTCCAGGAAGCAACTTGGACAGCTTCTCACTTTCCCTTCCGCATACAATTTTAAGTACAAAATCCATAAAATTCGACAGATAATCCTCATCTTTTCCACTAAACAATTCAAACACCAATGTCATTGACAAGTACAAATGACTAGATGAGTCAAGGACCTCGAGCTGGAGCAAAGCAGAAACAGCCACCACCCTGGCCTTCAGGTATCATTCCACCTCCTTTGCTTGTGTCAATCGCTTCTAACAAACTCACTACCTCGTTCATGTCAGGGCGCTTCTCAGGGTTAGCGTCCCAGCATTTCTTCATGATGCTTGCCACGGAACTTGGGCAGCATCTGGGGATATCTGGCCTCAAATTCTGACAACACATTCGCACAATATCATTTCCTACCGATAATGTGGATACGAAATTTTGGAAGCATAAAATGAACACTTAAAGCTACCATAAAAAAGACAGACAAGTACTCGAACAAAGCTTAGAGTTTTCAGGAATCGTGAAATAAATAAAATACAAATCAACAGAGATTAGGACTTCATACAAGAGGCAAATTAGGAAATCCAACGAGAAAAAAGTACGGGCCATCGTCATACCATGCTACACAAATGAATGGATGAGATCACACAAAAATGTTGAAGAATTGGTTACGTCTATAGATGCACCTTGAATCTTAGTTTATGTTGGAGATGAGAAAAAAGCGCAGATTCAAATCTGTCAAGCAGCCATGAAATTTGGGACAATACCCAATCCACACCTTCCTGGCCTCCATCAAGGAAAACTAACTTGTGCAATTCCTTTGAGGATTTTTTTATCAGATCGACACTTATGGCACTTAAAAATCACAGATAAAGGACAATGTTTAATGTCGATATTGAGAGCATTTGATGGACCAAGTCTAGTCTCTGTCACCTGGGACTCATTTAAGTCTTTGCCAAAAATGGCATTTAGCATGAAACATGTTAATATGCACATAAATGGAAAAATAAACCCAGATGGCAAAAGCTTGTTATTGTTAAATAAAAGTGAAACAAAGAAGTATCACTTCAAATGCACATTCCAATGAAATGGAACGACTTGACTCATAGGGTTTCCAAAACCACGAGAAAAATATAATGATGGAATAATATCAGCATTCTTTATGGTGGAATGTTGACAATTCAATAATCAATCCATAGCAAAGAAGGGTAAGCTGAATTATTCTACAGATTTAAGCTTCATTGAACTGACCTGTCGAACAACTGCAGATGAAACTTCAGCAAAGCTAAGATTCATGTAAGGTAGATCGCAACAATAAATTTCCCATAAACATACGCCGAAGCTGTAGACATCACATTTTCGGTTATAAGGCTTCCCATCAAGAACCTACAAAGATATACCTCATTAATCTTCCCTTTCAAAGGCGACCAGACGTAGAGAGAACCAAACAAATTACATTCTTCTCTTGACATAGAAACTTGGAAATGCTGATGATTTTGATATATTTGTGCCCAGTTGCAAAGGAACATTGGAATGAAAGGTAATGGCAGTAGAAGAACTTGCCTCTAACACTGTGATTGGCAGTTCTTATTACAAAGTTACAAATGCATATTCTTATATTTTTATTCTCATTTATGCTTCAATTACACAAACAGCGATTGACGTTCTCTCGATTTTTACAAGGTTTAGAAATCACAATTACCTCTGGTGCCATGTACCCTAGGGTTCCAGTTTCTCCTGTCATGTCCTGAGGATTTTGGGCTTCCACACGAGCAACACCAAAATCAGCAATTTTTAGATTTCTATGAGTATCTAGCAACATATTCTCGGCTTTGACATCACGATGTACAATGTTCTGTGAATGCAGATAGCTCAATCTGCACAAAACTTAGAAAGTACTAATAATTTTCGACCACAAAAAGTTGAAATAACAGTTGGGACTTTTTGAACAGTTTTTAGTTTTGAAATGACAATGAGAAAACTCACCCTCTAGAAAGGTCCAAAGCAAGCTGAATCACTATCTTCAAGGCAAGTTTCCTTTTTCTATTTGAATACAGGAACTTTTTAAGCGTCCCACCAGGAAGGTACTCCACCACAACACAACATGCTCTTGATGGAAGGGAAGTGAGACTTTCACTAGGAATCTTAAGATTTGAGGTCCCCATTGAAGCACCAACAAACTGCAAGGAAACAATCCGATGTTAACTCGTAGTCACTTATCAAATAAAAGGAAATGAGTCATGTCATGCAGGATACATCCTCACACTAATTGTAACAATTATGCTTATTACGTGCCATAAACCATAAAAAACAATATAAAGAAGTTAAAAGCATAGCTGGTACTTTAGTAACGTTTGGATGGTCAAGCTTGTGCCAAACAGCAACCTCTTGCCGAAATGATGCTCGCAGAGCAGCAGTTTCAGCTGTTGCCATGCCATCCTCTCCCCAGTCTAACAGCTTCACTATAATATGAAAGATAAGACAAAAATAAGAAACTCGAATACAAGCACAGTTATAACAAAGCAGCATCATGCTAAACATGAATCTTTGATAACTCTCCATTTCCAAATGGTTCCAGAATTCTATGCAGCTTTCTCATTGAGTACAGATGCCATTCAACCATCTATCAGCAGTCCATTGATGTACCCTGTTATTGCTAATTTGTCAAGCTTATGAGTTCTTAGCCCAAGATGGAAAGATATTTCTCCTTCCACTACCAATCTATGCCCTTCACCTTTCAAAAAGGAGTATTGGTTTTCACCCTTTATTTTCACAATATCCTAATAGTACAAATTGATCCCCAAAAGCAATATATTTTGGACCATAACTTGTTCACAACAGCAGCAAATGATACTTTACCCTGAGATCGATAAAATCCCAAACAATCATCCATCTGGTACTGTCTATACAAGCATGAAGCAAACAACTTTCATAGTGGCAATAGAGGTGACCAATTAGGAATTCCTATATTTTTGTGATAGAATCATTTCTACCCGTGACAGTGATAGAGTCCATTCGAGGAATAAAGAAAATGAATTTGAGTTGAAAATAAAAGCAAGGGAAATTGTTTGATTCCAATATCCAGGTGTCAGATAGGGCCATGAATAAGCATACGAACTTCTGAATGAAGATGAAGTAACACAAAGAATAATCATGAGTTTGCCACAATCTCTCACATTGAGAAGCTAAGATTCCATTTTACAATTTCCTTAAGATCATCTCAGTAATTCCCTAGATGCTCTACTTGTTATAATTTATATTGGCGTCTAATTGTCAAAGTTACCAAGTTTCTTTCCATGGAGTCCAATCTTCTCGGAGTCAAAGATTGCCTAGACCTTTTATTTCGTTTTTCAATGTAGGCACGTCAAAGAAACTCTATGGCCATCATGCTCCATGAGGATTTTTTTAATTCAATGTAGGCACGTTAAAGAAACTCCATGGCCGTCACGCTCCATGGGGATTTTGTGATGCAGTACAGGTTAAATATCTATAGAGTAACCAGGCTACCGACCATGTTATTAAGGCAACACGACGACAGGTTACAAATCCCCTAACAGGGGAATGGTGGGTTTGCAAGAAGAAGTGAAGAACCAAGCTATTTCACAACAGCCTTGAGGAAGTAAGGACGGGTTCATTTAGGCAGACCTACTCCTGAGCCTACTTATATAGTTAACTCATTTAATCGTTACTCATATAATGCTGTCCCCTTCGTTCGCGTAATGGCGCAAAGTTACAGTTGGTTGTTCCGATTATCGTTCTTTTGATGATGTCACGTGTATATAAGTCTCTTGTACCTTCTGTAAGGACATCATAGTAATCTAAGTCCTCACTTATCACCAAATGTGATGGTCTGCCTATCACCATATAGTCAGGAGAGAGAGTCGATAAACACTTGCTTCAACAATGCACTAACTTTAGCAAACTCAACGAACGAGATAGCTAAAACGTAAAACCTACTCGTTATCAACATTCCCTTCCAAAGTTGTCATTTGTGTACGCGACCCACAAGCATAATATTCTCAGCTTTGCTTTCTTGTTTCTAAGAACATGAAATCTTTCAAAGAATATCGCAGGGTGATCTTCTACAACAAAGCTCTTTGATTCCACTTACGCAAGTTTGCCTGTCATCATAGCATTATGCCTGTGTTTTAGCTTTCAACTTGAATAATTGTATGAAAAAAGAAATACCTTGGTTAGCTGGGGCTATCAAACTATCAAAGTGAGAAAACATACATCTATTGAAGCTCAATACCTAATTTATGATAATGAATCACGTCACAATCAACTTAATGAAGGCCCATTTGGTTGGGCAAGCCACCTTATTTCATCAACCTCTCCATTTTCAATTAACTATATCAAGGTTTATGAATTTGCAAATAAGTTCAAAAAAATTCCGTGCACGCACCAAAGAAAACAATTACGTGCCCCTAGCTCTAGGTGAACCTATGTTCAAAAGGAAACAGCAGAATCTAAAGCCAATTAAATACATGTATTTACAAGATACTTCAGTTTTTACAACGACACACACCTATCAATCTACCCTGTAGATAGGCTAATTCTAACCCGACTCACTCACAAAACAAATGGACATCTCATAAGCACTGATCAGATCCAGTAGGTAAATTCCACGTTAATTAGGCTATCTTACTACTGCTATAAGTGGTAGCCTGTAAGTTACCACTTCTGTATGACCACATTTAGAAGAAGAAGGGAATTCAACTACAGAAATTCATAATTGGATTCTCAAACCTCTTCTTATATTAACCAATTTTGTAGAATAAGTTTACAAGATCTTGATAGAGCAATATCTAGATTACTGTACTCATTTCGTATAGCCAAAATTGGATGACATTATAGCACATAGACATAAGTTTGTTCACAACATATAACAAGCAACATAATTCCGTACTCTTTTTTTTCCACATTTCTTCCATTTTCCCAACAACCAAACAGATAATCAAGCAAAAAAAAAGCTATTGATAGAAAGAGGAAAGGTTGTGTATACCTGCAACATCTTGGCTATCGTAAGTACCACGATAAACAGTACCATAAGTGCCTCGAGCTACCAAATACCTTAAATCCAACTTAGCTAGATCAATCTCCCACTCTTCCTTTGGATTGTTTGCCCCTATGGTCCTTGACCAAACCCGGCTCAAGTGCTTCTCCAACTGAATATCCAAGCTTTTCAGATCAATTTGGTCAGCTCGAAAAAACATGTCTTTGCTACTAAAACTCCCAGTACCCTTCACCAACATATTTTTGTCACTCAGACTTCCTATACTCTTCAATTTTGAATTTGACCTCAAAATCCCCTCTTCGCTGCCGGAACTCTCGGTTTTCGAATTCTCCCCACCATTCTCATCTATTTTCACATCCATTTTGACTAAACTCCTATGAAAAGAAATCTAGTAACAAATATCAAGCAATTCAAACAAACAAATCCAATCCAATTTTTTGATATTTCTGTAATCCAAGATAGATTTGACAATAAATGCATCAGAAGAACAAATGATTTGACCAGGAAAATTGAACACTTCTCATCATTATCATTGCAGATTAGGGTGAATCAACCCACAAAAACCAGATGGTTGAATCAACAAAATATGCAACCACTAGTTCAAATCTAGCAATAGCACTGCCAAAATAAGCTTCTTCAGATCAAACAAAAAAAGGACAAACAACTTTAACCAACCACACCCAAACCGGCAAAAAAAAAAAACCCCAAATTTGTCAAATTTTGACCAAAGAACCCAATGACCAATAACAAATCAAAAAACCTTTGAAACCCAATTTAAAAATTGATAAAAGAGAAGAACTTCAGCTTGTAAAACAGTTAAAGCGCTGTTCTTACAAATAAAAAAACACCAATAATTGAAGAAAAGTAAACACCACGATAACGACCCAACTCCCAACACATATGGCACACAAAAAATTAGTAAAAAAAATTAAGAAAAACTTTTACGCAAAAACCTGAAATGTACCCACAAACGAGATTTCAGATCCAATAAAAGAAAACCCAAAAGGAGAAGGAGAGACGAAAAGGTTGACCAAACCCAATTGAAACCAAAAGGGTTTGGGTATTCAAATAAAGTCAATCGACTCCTTTGTGGGGTTTTCTTCAAATGGAGATAGAAAGCGAAGAAGGGTAGGATCTGTAAGATGGATACAAGAAAGAGGCATGGCCGATTTGCAATAATGGACGGAGGAGCAAAAACTGGAGAGAGAAAAGCGCGGGGGTTTTCCTAATATAGACCTGAGTTTTTTTTAGTGGATTTCGAAAAGTCCAACAAAAGGAGAGAGAGAGAGAGAGAGAGAGAGAGAGAGAGAGAGAGGGCAGCAAAAAAGTACTCGTTCCGTGCTCCCCGTAGTACTTTCTACGATCCGGAATTCTCTAACATGTGTGAATAGACTAAAATGCCCTCTTTCCTCCCTTTATTAACCTTTTGACCCATTTAATTTTTCGTGTTAATATTTGCAAGCACGGATAGAAAAGAAAGAAACAGAAAATTGCCCTATTTTTTGGGGTTTATTTTCATCCCAAACCTATCCATATCCCTATCCCTATCTCTATCCCGAACCTAGAGGCTCGGTAACCCCCCTTCAATTTTAGGCCCTAGGAGGTATAGTGACTTTGGGTTTAGACTCTTTGGGATGTGGTATGATGGGTTTTGGCTATTTGGATTTAGGCACTTTGGGGTGTAGGGTTTAAGGCACTTTGAATTTAGGTAAAGACTATTTTGAGTCCGAACTTAGAAAACATGGCCTATCTCTAAAAGCCCCTAGAAGAAATATGAGTACGAAAGGTATAGGGAGTGTATTTCTTGGAGTTTCATAACTTTAGTCCGTTACGAAAAATCGTACTCCCTTCGTTCCAAAATAATGGTCCCTTTTCACTATTTGGGACCTCCTAAAAAATCGTCTATATTTTCTAATTTATAATATTTTTTATATCTAATATGGATCTTGTTTGATAGATCTCAATTAGTTTTATTATACAAAATTTTTAAAATCCTATTAAACTTTATAAATTGTGAAATATAGACAATTGTTTGAGTGACACGACTGCCCAAAATGGACAAATATTTTGGAACGGAGGGAGTACTATTCTTTTGTGAATAATAATAAATCATTTACTTGCGTAATTTTAAGATCTTTTCTTGCCGATTTAAATATTTTTTTGTGAAAGTATGAATAGAGTACTTTATTATAGCACGTATGGGAAATACCATAACTTTTCGTAATGGACTAGAATTGTAGGAAAATGATAGTATCAGATTATTTACACTTTCTTTGATTAAGATGTTATAAGAGAATAATAAAATTAGAACATTTAGAACGATGGTGAACCAAATTCGGAAGGAACAATTAAATTAGTCCAACCTATGGGGAATTAATCCATAAAATTAGTGAGAGCCAATAAATCAATTTTAAAAATAATATCATAAACAAACAACACACTATATAATCACATGATTCACATGAAACATATGTTAAATATTTCCTAAAATTCCTAATCCCCACCTTTAATGCAGGAATCAAAGGTGCCCTTAATTTTAGGATTTCAGTTGACTCAAGCTTTTGTGAAAGAATACACTTGAATTGCATTATTTAGTTTCCTTTTCAACAACAACAACAACGATGAAGACAACAACAACAACAAGAAAGAATTGCATTGGTTTTGGGCTTTTGGAGCCCGGGAGTTCACTTTATGTTGGGAGACTAAGGCCCAATTACTCTGAAGTTCTAAAATTGATACTACTATTAGAGTCCAGTCTGGCCATTTCTATAAACGAATCAAGGTACTCGAGCTTTGAATAATATTTGATCATTAGGGCATCCACAGTGAGCTCTTAAAACAGCTCCTAGGTGAGACTCATAATATTTAGCAACTCATTTGCTTAATTGTGGTCTTCAATGGGCTCTTTATAGAAGCTCCTAAGGATAGTTCATTAGCATGACTTCTACCACATTAGCTAAGTTTAGAAAGGGAGTTGGGAGCGAGGATAAGAGAGAGAAAGAGAGAAGGAGGAGGGAGGGGGAAAATGAGGGACCCACTTGCATTTTGTGTCCATAAATAATCTTAAGACATAGTCTAGGAGCAAATTTTAAAGAGTCCATTAGAGTACTCTCATACTCCTAAATTAGCAAATTCCTAGCACACAAAATTGGACCCCACTTTTGCTTACGTGTCTATTTTAGGAGTCATTTTAGGAGACATATTTAGAGAGCCCACTGTGGATGCCCTTACAAGTTTGTTCAAGGTCGATTCGTCACATTAAAACAAACCATTCATGAAGCTCTTGAAGCTTTCAAATCATACTTGAACAAACTACTCGTCGACTCATTTACCTTATAATGGTTTAACAAATCAAGCTACTCGAAATCAGCTCGCTTAAAACTCAGTTGATAACTTGATATCGAATCTTCCATTAAGCAAGGCAAACTTAAACTTGTTTTCAAACTTGGTAAAATTTTCAAACTAACAATCCTTTCCTTGGCATGTTTGGCTCGTTTATCAGCAAGTACCAAAATGAAACAATCAAAGAAAAGTTGGAGATATTCTAACAGAAATAGAATTGAAATATGATATCTACACACGATTAAATTTAGTAAATGCACTTGTATGCTCCCTCAAAATCTTGTCTTGCACCTGAAATATGTGTAGGAAAATTCCCTCTCTTTATTTTTTTCATATTTCCAAGGAAGTGTATGTCTGTATGACTCTATAGTCTGATCTCCTGGTATCGTCGTTCTATTACTTGAAGGCAAGGATGAAGTTAGGGGTGGCTAGTATGGGCAGTCGTCCCCCTACTTAATAAAGTCCTGCTATTACATTGATATATATATATAAATTTTAAACAAAATAAGGCCCAAAATTTATAACCCAACTCACTTAGGCCGTTCATTTTAAAAACTAAGGCCGATTGAAATTTTGGAAGCCCAAAACTCTTTAGTGATTTCAGTAGATAGGATTAGATAAATGTTTAATACTTTTGCAATCTAAGTTGATATAAGATAAGAAACATGCTTAGTTTCATATGTATTGGTGTTTTGTATTTTTTGGAGTTGGTAAAAATTCACATCGTCGTCTCCCATTAATTTAATTTTTTTGATTCCCTATATTCATCCCTGCTACGCAAAAATCCTAGCTCCGTCCATGCTTGAAGGCCCATCTTATCAAAATAAAGATAGTACTATTTCATTGTGATTATAGGACCCGTGATTATAACTATCATACAAAGCTTCAAAATACAAAAGCTCTTAGGGTACATGAAAAAAGTATACATGAAAAACTTAAATAATGAAAAGATCGGGTCCATATAGAGTCCCCATCCGCGCTGTCAAGATCGGGTCCATGTAGCGTCCCCATCCGTGATGTTAAGTACTTGTATACACAGCATATACAAGTACTAGTTTTGTGCTTACCTTTTAATTTATTTGTTTTTCCCCTTGTATATTTTATTTATAGGAGAATCCTATTTCTCTTTTCCATTGAGGAAAACGTTGTCAAGATCGGGTCCGTGTAGCGTCCCCATCCGCGCTGCATGGTGTAGCGCCCCCATCCCAACCTTCCAAAAGTGTTTTCAATGGTTAGAAAACCCTTTCCTGGAATAGACTTTTTAAAATCCGGACCATTAATTGCTAAGATAGACGAGTGAAATGAGTACTACTCCGTGTAGTGCAGAGGAGGAGCTACAGGAAGTCAGGAACCCCGGTTAACATTGTCTCTCTACTTAGGATATATCCTGGACCTTGTTGTGTGTGAAAGGCCTATGTACTCTGAACTTTCCTAAATCAAACCAATCTCAACTGTTTTCACTGTAACAGAAACCAAAGAGAGGTCCTATAAAAGCGAAGTTTGATAGAATTTTTTTTTTAAATGAATTTTTTTGATAGATTGCAACATATAAAAAGGCAGATAAGTGAGTAATTTACAAGGGTAAAATGGGAATAATGTCACACTTGGTTCATTGACTTTCAAAAGCCTAGAAATATTAGAAAATTTCCTAAAATTGAATAATGAACTTAAATTAATCGACGGGACAGAATGATATTTATGAATCGATTTGAGCAATTGGTATAATATTGTGAATGCTGCAAAATTAAGAGACATGCTTTGAAGTCAAGTAGCTTTTGAATTTTAAGGAATAAAGAGGATGACCTATAAAAGGAAAAGCAATTAGTTTAGCATAATGTTTTACTCGAAATGAGAGTTGAGTGTTGACCCAAGAAAAATGGATCAGCAGAAAGCCAATAGATTTAATTCTAGCACTATCAAATTTGTATTGGGAAGGTTACTAATTAAGTCAACGTCTTAGTTGACCTTTTTTTTTCAATAAAGAATAAATCATTTACATGCATAATTCTTTAGATTTTTTTCTTGCCGATTAATTAACAATGAAATTACGAAAAGGGTAAATTACACTTAACCCCCCTAAACTATCTCTGTTTTTCACTTAACCCCCTTCAACTATTAAACCCGACACTTAACCCCCTTAAACTATCTATAACTGATGATGACTCAATTTCGTTAACG